>PVIH01005761.1:0-119592 GCA_004025045.1 Sigmodon hispidus
CTAGGTTTTCCATTTTTGTGGAATACAGATTTTCAAAATATGACCTGATAATTCTCTGTATTTCCTGGGGGTCTGTTGTTATGTCCCCCTTTTCATTTCTGATTTTGTTGATTTGGACACTCTCTCTCTGTTTTTTGATTAGTTTGGCTAAGGGCTTATCTATCTTGTTGACTTTCTCAAAGAACCAACTCTTAGATTCGTTGATTCTTTGTATTGTTCTTTTTGTTTCAATTGTATTGATTTCAGCTCTAAGTTTGATTATTTCCTGCCATCTACTCCTTCTAGGTGAGTTTGCTTCTAATTGTTCTAAGGCTTTCAGCAGAGCTGTTAGGTCTCTAGTGTGGAATTTCTCAAGGTTTTTCATATAGGCATCTAGCACTATGAATTTTCCTCTTAAGACTGCTTTCATTGTGTCTCACAAGTTTGGATACATTGTAGATTCATTTTCATTGAATTCTAGGAAGACTTTGATTTCTTTCTTAATTTCTTCCTTGACCCAGAGATGGTTCAGCTGATTGATGTTTAGTTTCCATGAGTTGGTAGGCTTTCGTTGGGTTTTGATGTTGTTGAACTCTAACTTTTGGCCCTGATGGACCGATATGTTACAAGGGATTATTTCCATTTTTTTGTATCTGCTGATATTTGCTTTATGACCAATTATGCAGTCAATTTTGGAGAAAGTTCCATGAGGAGCTGAGAAATATGTATATTCCTTTGCCTTTGCCCACCCGAGATTCTAAGTGCTTGGCTAGAGTCTACTTTTATAATGTCACGTATGAGTGACAAAGATTACTTAGACTCCAATATTTCTTTATGAACCAGCACTGAGAAATGTTTCTTTCACATCCTTATTTCTTATGACTTTATTCAGATTCTTCTCTGATTTATTTGACTAGAAGCAGGTCAGTGCCAGGCCCAGCCACTCTTATTTTGCATGTCACAGCTACACAGGGCTGTCACTGCTTCCTTAGTGTGGCTCCTGGCTCCAAGGTCTTTGGATTTCTTTTTTGGACCAAGCTTCAGTTATTATGAACCACATCTTGTTTGTAGATAAGAGTAATGCCTGCTACATCATCTGTAATTATCATGCTGGGTATCTGCTCTATGAATAACTGTCTAAACATGGGCTGTAACTATTCTCCTGTATGGAAGTATTCTATCCAATCTGCTGGAGCTTAGGGGAATTTTTACATGAAGCTTTTTAAAATCCCTTTGGAGATAAAACAGGGATGACTTTTTGCTTGTGTGCCTAAACATTTTATTCAAAAACATGCCTCCAAACAACATTTGTCTTAAGGACTCTGGTGTCTAGGAATAAGAATGTTTAAGGAGTAAATGAGAACATTGCTGTCTATGCTCTGCTTAAAGACTTGAGAAACTGTTATGCTCTTACCCAGCACATTGTGTGACCACTAGATAGTGGTTGCTCAGTAGAACCCAATGTGCCCATCTGTTGAATTTGTTCCATTATTCCATGTTCATTTTTCCAACATGGCGACTTTGGAGATAGGGAGATTTTGTTTTGGCATTTCTAGAGCCTGGATGTATTCCTCTGTGGTATTCATATAAATATCCAGTCTGGGCTTGTTTGAAAGAGTAGAATCTGTAAAGAACTTGGTTTTCCTCCTCTCATCATAAAAAAGTGTTTATAAACAAGGATGCTGCGTCAAATCCACTGATCCAATGTGACAGTGTCAAATTTTCCAGCATAGCGATGATTTAAAATGTGTCCTGGAGTCCACATGTTCTTGTGAATCTTTCAGCGCTCTGGGATCAAGATGACTTTACAGAAAAAGTACAGGGCAAAATAAACATATATTAATAACTTCAAAGAGCTAGAGCTTGCTGATGCCCTCAAAAGCACATTTCTCCCCTATTTCTAAAAGTTTATGACGTCTATAAAGGAAAATGGCTCTGTGGCAAGGACCTTATTCACATGTTGTCATTCAGTAAGGCCTTCTTTGCCAAGAACCTTCTTGACAATAGATACCCCACAATGTTTGTTAAACCTGAAGGTGAAATCCTGCAGACATTAAAGATGAAATTGATAGAATTTAAAAATCTATTCTTTAAATGATATTTCATTTTTATTTGTGTGTCTGTATATATGTAAACATATATTTCACACACACACATCCCTATGTGTGCAAGGGTTTATATCTGCAGTTAGAGTAACAGGTAAGTGTGGTGTGGATTCTGGGAACCAAACTCTGGTCCTGTGGAGGAACAGCAGGTGTTCTTAACCGTGAACTGTCTCTTCAGCTCCTAAATCCCCCTAATTTGTTGTCCTCATTTATTATTGTAAGCCATTAAGTTATATTATTACCTGACACCATTGGATGGATTGATGATATTATTTACATAAAATAATTGAGATAACATATTGAACTACTGCTCCTTGCAAACTTTAGTCTAGGAAGGGTGACATTAAGAGGGCTGGCTTCCCAGTGTTCCTCCTCCTGCCCAGCACACCCATTAGTGCTTCTCTCATGGACTTCTTCACAGCATTTTACTGTATGTTTTGATAGTTTTAGCCTTGCAGAGACCTGTTAAATATCCACTTCTATTCAGACTATGAAGTTTAAACTTTTCTTAGTGCACCTAGGACATTATTGAACAATGATCATAAGAAGATTACATCACCTAAAATAAAAGCCTTAACACTTGGGAGAGGGAATTATTCAAAAAAGGGTGGGGCAGTGAAATAGTCCCTTCAATTACTGGGAAGCTTTTGATCTCTGTTTCTTTTTAATAGCTGTGTATTTTTCATATTATGGAAAGCAACGCTCAGAAGCCCTCTTCAAACTACAATAATGGTGTGATTCTGATTAGATAACTGTTATCAGAGGTTTTGCAGATTTTGTGTATTCAGTACAGCTGACTAGAGCATTTGAGTTTGAGTATCTTTTTATGATGGGATAATTAAAATGATATAATTGTTTGGAGATCACAGTTTTGTGTCATTATTTGATTGAAAGGTCTCATTAGCTCCAAGTGGCATAACAAAGTCTTATTAACTGAGCATCTGTGTATGCATATGTGTTATGCATTGTGGGTTGGTATTTTACGTATGTCCTTATGTGTTGGAGATTTTCTTGCCCAGTACCTACTTTATGATAGATGACCAATGAATGTTCACTGATCCTAAAATTAGTCCACTCTTATCCTTTCTGATAGAAAGAGGAAGAAGGACACCTAGTACCTTTATGGCCTTCTTTTTTTGTATATGGTCCTTAAACTCAAAATTACCCTCAGAAAATGGTATATTCTGGGATGACATACTTGATGTTCTCAACTTCAAATTTGCCATCCCCACCTCCAGAATAATGGGTGAATAATCTCGGCATTAGACTTCTATGGTGGAGAAGAAGTCACAACCCCAAAACTACAGTTGCTTTCAGGAAACAGTCACAAACCTCTATGTGGTTTGTATTATATTAAAGCGCTACTACAGGCATCTGAGGACAACAAACAAGGTACTTGAGAAAAAAAACTTCTATCAAAGAGGTTTGTTGCAGGATATTTGATCACAATGTGTGAAGGTCTCTTCCCTTTCTTGCCTGTTTAAGGCACTGTCTGTTTAATTTAATAAAGACCTAACTGGCCAATATCTAGGCAGGAGAAGATAAGCAGGACTTCCTGCCAGAAATAGGAACTCTAGAAAGAATCTGAGAGGTAGGTGGTTTGCTGGCCAGATGTGGAGGAAGTCATGTGTAAGCTGATGAGGAGAGGGAATGAGCCAGATGGCAGAACATTGATTAATATACACAGGTTATGTTAGGTTATAAGAGCTGGTTGGGAACAAGTCTAAACTAGGGCTAAGAAAAAAGTCTCTGTGTCATGATTTGGGAGCTGATGGTCCACAGAAAGTTTGACTACATTTAAGTTTAGTAACAAGGCTAGAGAGATGACCCAGTGGTTAAGAGCACTGGTTTCTCCTTGAGAGGACCAGAATTCAATTCACAGGACCCACATGGTTGCTCACAGTTCCAGGGTATCCAACACTTTTTTTCTGACCACTGTAGGTTCAAGACATGCATTTATGTGGTGCATAGACATACATGCAGACAATCATACACATAAAGATAAAATTTAAAAAGAACTTTATTATCTAATTGAATTTTTCTCTTTTCTTCTTGCTAGTAGAGATTGAAATATCTCACAGATAGCTTAAAATAAAAAATCTTGGACTATTCTCTCTTATATTTCTTCTCTTTAATTGTTTTCTAAGTGCCCAAGCTATAGAGATATAACATTTCCTAGACTCTGTCTTTTTCTTTATCTCCTATGTCAAATAAGTCATCTGAAATTCCATAGATTCTTTCCTTCGAGCCTGAGTTGTACCTTTGTCCGTGTTAATAATGCATTTTGAAGCTGCAGCTTTTTTCTTCTTCTATTTTATTATTATTATTATTATCATTATTATTATTTGCAGTTCATCTACACTGGATAAGAAGTGTTCTCAAAACCAAGGGTCACTCTACTATGTACAAAATTTCTTAACTAAAATTCCCAAAGGCTGTAGTAAAAGCCTTGACAAATCAGATGTGGTCCAAATAAGATATAAGGACATCCTTACTGGGCTTTTATTCTTCTTCAGATGATATAACAATCCAAAGGGGGCAAACCATGAGTTTTGCTTACCAGTCCCTAAACAATTGCTTATAATAATCTTTTTCTCTTAGTGATTTAGGGGATAAATAATGGGGCCATCTGACATATGTATTACAGAGTCACTAAAAGTGTTGTCAGGACTCACCTGATTAATGACCTAGAGAGAAATCATGTAGATTTAAACAGGATTGTTCTTTCTTGAAAAAGGTAAACAGTTTGTTAGTACATGCTACATAAGACCTCCTAAACTCCTCCATGGATCCTTATCAGTATTTCTGTAGAGAAATGTATAAATATACGAATTTTCTCCTTAATTGAGAAATATAAAGATTGCAGTTCAAGGCATAATTTTATGTTAAATGATTATGAAAGCATTTTTGGTTTTTAGAGCTTTTTTTGGTTTGGGGAAAAATAATTAAAGGCTTTTGGCCCCATAGTCAGTTGTGTTATCCTGAAAAGGTTTTTTCTTTTCTTTTACACTTGGTTTTCTTACTTGTAAAATAGGAACAATAATTGTACACCCTAGTTGAGTCATTTGGGGATAAAATGAGATAATTACATGGCTGTGTTTAGAGAAGGCCTCCTATAGAAAGCTCAGTACATGCTAGTTATTTTTATTAGCCACATTCTATTTCCACCTTATCCAATGACAGAAAGCTCAAATTATCCCAAGGCATGCAGTACAAGTTAAGAGAATCCTATGATTGTGATCAAAACCCTCTATTTTTTCATGTGTATAACACAAGTCCTTTTCCTTGGAGACCATTTATATCTCTCTACTGTACTGTAAATGGAACAAAGGCTTCTTATTCACCATTGTATCTCAAGTGCCTCGTACTCTCTCTCATACATAATATGCAGCTCAACAAACAATGGCTAAGAGAGTACACCAAAACTTTGAGTCCTCTATACTCTATCACATTCAAAGATATTTTGAGCATATTCATATTTGGGAAAATGACAAACAGGTAACAGAGTTTTTCATAATACCTAGGAAATCTGAAGACAGTTTCTTTTTATGTTGGTCCTGAGAAGGCTTTGCATCCCCTGATTTTGTTTGACTCCCAGTAAGGTATTGTCAGGGTACCAAAAATCAGAATGTCCTTTCCTGGCTCCTAAGGTCACCAGAAACAGGGACAGTCTTAGAAGAAGTAAGCACAATGATTATTTTCTCACAATTTTAAGAGATAAGATAATAGTAATTTAAATTTTCTTCTTCAATTTATAAACAAATATTATATGAGTTAATTATGTCATTGCTGTAATAAAATTCCTGACCAAAGCATCTTAGAAAGGGTTTGCTTGGGGTCATTGTCAGGGTACAATTCATCTTGGTGGAGAAGTAAAGAGAATAGGATCCTGAGAGCCAGCTCAGGAGGCAAAGTGAGAACTATGTGTGCTCAATTGATTTTCTTCAATTCAGTCCAGCATCTGGCCACAAAATGGAACTTCCAACAGTTAAAATGCATCATCTCATCAATGAACCTATTCTAGGTAATTCCTCATAAAGATGTCCAGATGATTTGACATGGATGATTCTAGAGTCTGTGGGATTGACAGCCCCATTAACCACTACAGAGAATTTACCTCAAGTTCCATACCTACAACACCCTGAAAATATTTATCACATAAATTGGCACCATGTAGTTATTTCTCTTGATTACTGTGTTACTGCCTGGAGCGAGAAGTATGCCTCATAAGACACAGGAAACTCAGAGAGTTATAGGATTCACTGGTCCCTCCTTATCCCTGGGCTGAAGGAGACTTTCCCTTGGGGAGCAACTTCAAAGATGCAGATTTCACCTCTGGCTGCCCTTTTTGGGGTGTGATTTCCAGAGATGCAATTGCCTTACAGTCACTTATGCTACTGTAGGTAACAAGACTAAACTCTATGGCTCAGTGTTGATGGGTTGCTTATTTAGTCTGTGTACAGTGCGCTGTGTGGTTGCATGGATGTTGACTCACAATTCCCTAAGAAAACTCACACAAAAGTTGGAAAAAGAAATTTTATTCTTACTTGGCAGATTTTCCTTTTTATAACTTAACTGTCATTGAGTTTAGAAAACATCTTTAAACAATCTAAAGTAGAATAGCATAATTTGAATTAATGTATGCCTTTCCGTAATTCTACAATTAACCTTAAATGCAATGTTGGATTTGTCTGTAAAATATATGAAGTTTAGGATATAGTTTTCTAAAAAGACTTAAATTCCCAGTCCTTTGTCTCCAACCATGAAAGTCACAAATTTAGAAAGCTATCCTTCTTCCTTCTCATTTAGTTATAAAATTTGATTTGGTCAGAATATGTCTTATGGCAAAATATGAATTGATTTTGAGGTTATTTGACCTTTGTTTATTATACTAAGTAAGTGTATTAATCATTTTTTTCTTTACTAAAACAAAATACTTAAGATTAGTCAACTTGGAAAAAAGACAGGTTTTTTTTTAACATACAGGATTTCAGAGTTTTCAGTCCATGGTAGGTTCTATTACACAAATTCTAGCTGGTGTTTAATGAAAACCCAGAGTCAGATATTGGGGAAAAGCTGGAATATCAGAGAAAGGAAACAGACCAGAGCCAATTCTCAGCCAGTCAATTTGTTCTCAGGTTAAAGAAGGTCAATGCTGTCTCCAAGAGGCCTCTGCCTGGCTGGTCGTTCCTAAAGAACACCTGAATGTCTGCCTACACCTCCCTTAGATATCTTCTCTGCCCAGTTGTTTCACTTGTTGGTTCAACTCTGCATCATAATTCTACAGTTAGGATTAAAGGTGTGAGCTACTGTTGTTTGGTTGTTAGGCCTTGATCTTACAGAAATACAGAAAGATCTCTGTCTCCTGAGTTTTGGGTAGATTTTTTTCTTTGATGAGTATGTGGTGCCCTTCACTATCTCTTTTGATTAGTTTTGATTTGAAGTCTATTTTGTCATATATTAAAAATGGTTATGGGGCTGGAGAGATGGCTCAGCGGTTAAGAGCACTGTCTGCTCTTCCAGAGGACCCGGGTTCCATTCCCAGCACCCACATGGCAGCTAACAACTGTCTGTAGTTCCAGTTCCAGGCAAACACCAAGGCAAATAAATAAATAAATAAATACAGTTTTTTTAAAAAAAAAATGGTTATGTCAGCTTCTTTCTTAGGTCCATCTGCTTGAAATATCTTTTCCTAACCATTTATTCTGAAGTGATATTGATCCTTGATGTTAGTATATCTTTCTTGGTTTGGATTTTTTTTTTAATTAGGGAATTGAGACCATTGGTATAGAGAGATACAAAGGACCAATGATTGCTGATTACTGTTCTCTTGTTATTAGTGGTGGTGGAGGTGGCACTTCCCTTCTTTTGACTTTGCTGGTCTGAAACTATTTGCTCTCTATGTTTTCTTAGTTGAAGTTAATCTCTTTACACTAGAGGTTTTCCTTCTAGCTTCTCAGTTGAGCTGGATTTATAGACAGATGTTGCTTAAATTTAGTTTTATCATGGAATACCTTATTTTCTTCATCTATGGCGATTGAAAGTTTTTCTGGGTCTAGTAGTCTGGCTGGCATCTGTGGTTTCTTACAGTCTGCAGCACATCTGCTCAGGCCCTTCTGGCTTTTAGTCTCTATTGAGAAATCAAGTATAATTTTAATAGCTTTGCATTTATATGTTTCCTTGCCATTTTCCCTCCCAGCTTTCAATATTCTTTCTTACTGTTTTGATTATTATATGGTGAGGGTATTTTCTTTTCTGGTCCAATCTATTTGATATTCATTTTGCTTCTTAGACTTTGATGGGCATTTCCTTCTTTAGGTTAAGAAAACTTTCTTCTTTGATTTTGTTAAAAATATTTTCTGTGCCTTTGACCTGAGATTCTTTTTCATCTTCTATTTCTCTGATTCTTAGATTTGGTCTTTCATAGAGTCCCAGATTTTCTAGATGTTTTGTGCCAGGAGGTTTTTTAGGTTTAACATATTTTTATCAGTATTTCTGCTATCATGTCTTCTTCAGTGCCTGAGATTTTGTCTTTCATCTTCAGTATTCTGTTGGTAAAGCCTGACTTTGTAGTTTCTGTTTGAGTTTTTCATTTCCACATTTTCTTCAGTTTGGATTTTCTTTATGATTCTATTTCTACTTTCAGATCTTGAATAGTTTTATTCTTTCCTCCTAGTGTTTGTTTTTTCCTGAATTTCTTTAAGGTATTTATTTATTTCCTCTTTTAGGATCTTGATCTTCTTCATACAGGCCATTTTAAGGAGTTTTTCTTTTGTTTCAGCTATGTTAGAATACTCATTGCCTGCTGTGCTAAGGTTACAGGGCTCTCCTGAAGACATATTGTCTTGGCTGTTATTGACTGTGTTTTTATGCTGGTGTCTAGGATCTGGAATTTGTAGTGAAGAGCAGATACTATCATCTTGATCTAGAGGCATGGCTTTTTGGCCCTCATAGATTTGGGGATCACCCATGGCCTTGGGGCAGCAGTATTTGAGATGTGGCTGGAGGATCAGTTTAAGGTTGAGGCACAAGTACAAACAGTCCTTTTCTTCTCTCTCATGCTCTTGGATGGAGGACCTGACTGGGTGAGTGAAGCCTTGTAGAACTAGTCCAGCCTATCCAGGAACTACATGACTGATTAATCCCTCTTATATCAGTGAGTACTCCTCTCTGAATCCCTTAATAAATAATACTCTGTATCAGATGCCCATAATCATTATTATTATCATAATTGGAATTGGTAATATAGCTCTAGGTGCTAATATCTGGTCTTGTCTTTGTTGGATGGCTGTTTCGTTCTGGATTTCTGTTTCCTCTTTGGTTCTTAGGAGATATGTTATATACCTTTAGAAAAATCTTCTGGGGACCTGATAGGTGTGGGCACTGGGGATTCCAGGTAAAATGTATTTTGGGGTATTAGGATCTGATACTTGAGAATTGGTCTGAGCTGGGAGGGTAGCTGAGGGGGTTCACAGGAGGGAGGAAATCAGGGTATTTTGCCATGATCTGCTTGGTTAGTCTCTGGGAATGGAGGCAGAGCCTGAGGAGAGACCACAACAGATGGTCTGCTGTAGACCTGGCAATAAACCTAAGGGGTTGGACTTGGTAGAATGAATGGGGAGGTGAAGATCTGCAGTTACCCCTTTCTATTCTATATGTCTGACCACTTCATGGTCACAGTGGCCTATGTGTTCCTAGGCAGTGCCTGCTGAAGTTGGGACAGAATATTTGGAAAGGAAGATTTGTGCAATCCACTAGAGATGGCGGTGGGAGGGGAAAGAGATGGGCAGCAGCAGGTGTTCTGTTGTAGAAGTGGGGATCGAATTTGGAGGAGAGGCTAAGTTCTATAGTTAGTTTCTCTGCTTCCTTGGCCAGAGTAGACTGTGTTTGTAGGAAGTGCTCACTGGAGAGAGGTTGTGATTAGAGAATGAGTACGAGGGGAAGGTTAGAAAAAGAAGATTTCCACAATAAACTGGAGAAAGCAGGCTTCAGCAGGTAGTCTGCTCTAGAGCTAAGAATGAGACTGGGGATCGAAGGTGTAGAAGCTGAGGGAGAGGAGGAATATCTGATCTTAGCCTTCCTGCTTCCCTAGCCAGAATGGCCTGTGGCTTCCCAGGCAATAGAAGAACCATGTTTATTTTTGAAAGAGTATGTTGTTTTATGAAACACAAGTCAAGAAGCATGGCTTCCTAGGTTGGAATAAGATAGTCACTGAGGCGAGAGAAATGCCTTCTACTGATAGTCAGGAACCTGTTCCATTGTTATTTCCTTTTCCTTTTTAAAGTCAGCACGTAAGGTGATGGGTTTATTTATTGTGGCATTTTCACACACATAATTCTTACACTTTGTTTTTACTCATACCCCCATCCCCACCTTCTGTTGTCCTCATATCCTCTCCCCCCTCACAAATCATCTCTCCTCCTGCGTTTACCACACACCTCTAACACCCTCTCTGTTCTCCCTCCTTTACAACTATGTTTACTAATCAGTGTGGTCTCACTGGGTTTTTTTTTTCTTGTTGATTTGATTGCTGCTTATTATTTTCTTTCCCCCTACAAGAACTAAGAGTTTTCTGGCTTACTGCATGGACATCAAATTCCTTCCTACATGTCCACTGGTCATTAATGCTGCTGATGGAATGTATTCATTCTTATGTTTGTTTTATTCCCCTTGTGTGGATTGTATTCTGGGAAGAATGCTCTCCAGTGTTGACTTGGTTGTCATGAGACACTTAGCGGGCACTCATCTTGCAATGTTCTTTGTCAGTTTGTCTCTGGATATAGCTAGTTTAGTTGACAGCTTTTTCCATCCCGGGCTCAGTATGTATTATCCTATGCTTCTTTTGCACTTGGGGTTTCTAATCAGATATGTGACATCCTGATGTGTTTGCCTGTGTGAGCTGGCACTTTTTCATTACAGCTTTTAATACTCTTTCTTTGTGTTGTGTATTGGATATCTGTATTATGATGTGTCTAGGAGAGGTTGTTCTCAATTGAGATGCTTCCTGTATCTCAGTGTCAAATGCCTTCTCTAGACTTGGAAACATTCATTATAATTTTATGAGTGTTTGTCTCAGTCCTTCTTCTACTGTGTAGATTGTTAGGTTCTGTCTTCAATTGTATCTTAGAGTTCTTGGACATTGTAGTCATGCTTACCCCCCACCGCCCCCCCACCACACTGATATCTGACTGTAGTAATTCTAAACCATGTGCTCTCCCCATCCCTATATTCTTTCTTCTACTTGGGCAAGATTATTGACAATTCTTTCCACTGTGATTTTTATTTGGTTCATTGTGTTTATCATTTTCAACATTTCCATATTTTTTTTCAAAATTTTAAATTTTCACTTGATTTACTCAAGTGCTTCCCACTGTTTACTTTAAGAGTGGTTTTCGTATCCATTTCACTCCCACTTTCTCTCTGTGGTCACTTTTCCTCTCCAAGGCCAGGCTCCAGTTAATCTTCTCATTTTATACTCTGTGAGAGGATTTGTTATTCTGTTTTTAGCTGTGAGCTTTAGGAATCTCCACCTGGCACTTTAGGTCATTCAGTATTTTGAATTCAGTGGTAGAAAAGTTGTAAGGGGATCCTGCTGCCCTGGTTTTTTTCTAATTGATAGCTTGTGTTTCCATGGTGCATTCTATGTTGATGAGTTTGGTTTTCTCTTCTAGCTTTTTGTGGAGGTCTTATTATTGAGTCATCTACTTTAGGGGCTTAACTCTTAGTACCTCTCAAGGAGGAGAAGTCGAACTCTTGGGACTGAATACCATCAAGCCATACAAGATAGGGAGACAAACTTGAAAATCAGCTGGAGTCCACTAATACATCACTAATACTAATAAGGCAGAAAGTGAGAAATAAACCAGAAGATGCTAGAAAGGTCAAAACTATTTATGATAAATGTAGAATAAATATAGGAAATATAGGTGGTCAAGGAGGAAGGTAAGAGAAGGGTTAAAAATAGAGACAATAATGACTCAATAAATGAAAAGAGAGAGGAGCAAGGAGGAATGTAATAAAGGAAAAAAAAGAGATTAGAAAAATGAAACAGAAAAGAGAAGTAGCAGATACCTCAGAGAGGAAAGGTGTGTTTGCAAGTCCAATGGACTGAATTCAATCCCAGGAATCTTCATGGAAGAAGAAAATACATCCCTAAAAGTACACACACACACATACACACACACACACACACACACCCCAACATATATATATATATATATATATATATACACACACACACACCATTATATGTATACACACACTCACATACATACACCCACACCATCATATATATATATACATATATATACATACATATATACACACTCACACACAGTCATAAAAAATGCAATTTTTAAAAGAAAAAGAGAAAACCAACACTCAAAGAAACATTTCTCAACAAAGAGAAAGTTTGAGAGTAATGTTAGGTAAACATAAGAATGAGAATTTTTAAGTAATGTATATTTTTTAACAACAGAAACAAGTACAGTGTAGAGGAACAAAGGGGGAAAACCGGAAAGGAAAAAAGGTGATTATCTAGAAAAAGTGCATGAAAAAGCTAAATAAACACATGCAGCCAAAAGATTGTTTTCTTCTTTTAAATATGTTACAGTTAAAATACTGCAAAACACTACTAAAGGTGTAAAAAGAATAAAGAAAGGATAGACAAGACACAAGAAATAACAACAGAAAGAAAAAAAGAAAAGAAAAGAAAGAAAGAAAGAGAGAAAGGAGAAATAATTTTTGTGGTGGAGTCTTGAAAATTAGACCCTGCTGGATATATGCCTGGGTGTGTGGGGAAGGTCAGCTGGCCCTGTGGCCTTCTGACTTTTCTGCGGTTTCTAATAGTGTTATTCTGTATTGGATCACAATCTAGCCAAATCTATTTCACTTTGCTGGTTCTCTTTCTGTGTGATCCAGGGGCTTCTGTGGACCACACTGATTTGCTGTCTGTGGCTTGGGCAGATTGTCCCCCTCACCTACCATGTACCTCCTGGAGTTGAGGAGCATCTCCCAGGTGTGTTGGTGGTGTGGAAGGTAGTCACAGAACTGGGGTCTAAACAGGCAGAAAACTTGTCTTTGTGCTTTCTGGCCCTCTAATTAAATAATTAATCACCCAGCAAGGGAGATGCAGAAATAGTATCAAATAAACCAGCAGAATATTAAAGGTTCTGGTTTCTATAGCGACAAATAGCATCTTTGTTGGTGAGATCTGCTCCTGACTAGGTAACCCAGGTGGGGCTGTCTTTTCCGTGTACTTCCTGAGGTGAGTCAACTTATGTACATATATGAGGTAAGTGTGTGCAGGAGGATGGTGGAGTGGGGGGGTTTGCCATGCCTGCCTGTGGGTGCTGGGAATCTGAACTCAGCTCCTCAGGTGCCATGATAATTGCTGTACTTTCTGAACAATCATCCCAGACCCCTGACAGATGCCTTTTGTTAACAAATGAACCTCTTCCTCTCTCACTAGCTTCACAGGCTCTCTCTCATTCTTAGTTGTGGTAGAGCAATGTCAGGTTGCTGTGTGCCTGTTCCCTGTTCTGAATCCCAGAGAACAACTCACTTTTAAATAATATATTCTGTCTCAATACTGTTTCTGGATGCCCTAGGAGTCATGTAGGAATGAAATATTTGACACTACTAGGAAAGAAATCACTGTCATGGAAAACCCCATGAATGGTTCTAGGCTTATGACTGGGCTTGCCCTGAAGGCAGGACTCCCAGTCTCTTTCCTTCATGGCTGTTTGGCTTACCTTCTGGAACAGTATCTATTTCCCCTTCCTCTAAAGGGAGCAATGTGGCTGGAATGGTGGCATTTGGCACTTTCTATTGGTTGCCCATATTTTTCTTGTCATGTTTTATGCGTTTTACTATAATCTTTGAGGATTTCTGACACTTATTTCTTTTTCGTTTTAGAATACAGCCTTGCTTCCCCCCCCACACTTTACTGAGTAACACAGAGGCAGTTTCTAATCACCTGTCTTACCCAGAAGTTTCTTCGATATTGTTTCCCTTGATGCAAATGAGGCCTGCTCTTTGAAGATATCACAAAAGTGTACACATTCTCTTACATTTGCACACACAGTACAAAAGTATTCAAATATTGTTTAGTGTGAAACATTTCACCAAAGTTCACTTGAATTCTTGGTTTGCATTTTCTGAGACAGCAGCAACATATTTAAACAAGTGTGTAGACCATGGGAAAACCATAAGTGCACTGATGCTGAGGGTACCTGGAATACCAAATACCCTGGACTAACACAGGCCTCATTACTTTTCAGAATAATTGTGCCATAGACTACCACCTTGTTTTATCTCAATGTGTTATAGCCTCATGGGTTAGTGTCACACTACAGTGCTAGACAATAGCAGTGTGGTACAAAAGAGCCCAGGTTTTGGAAATGGGAAAAGGTAGAATGTATTACTCTCGTTATTGGTTTTGTTTTACTTCAGTGTCTGGAATGTGCTTTGTAAAACTTGTCCAGAAATTATTTATATTCAATATCACTATATGTTGGAATAGAAGAATTTCTAAAAACAAGACAGAAAGGCAAACAAGTGTCTTATTACTTCTAATCATTTTTTATAATATATATTATACAAATCCAATATATGTAATATATGTGTGTATGCATTCATATCTCCTGCTTTAGTGAATATAAGCATTTCCATGTTACTATATATAGTTTTATTGTCATGGCAACACACAACTGTTGAACTACTGCTGTCAATATACATTCCCCTGAAAGACTGTATCAAGTGTCATTATTTAATTTGCCCGTAAACAGATGGGCATCTGTTTTGGAATCATGTAAAAATTCCAAACTAAGTCTTCAATGTTCCCATTTGAATGAAAAATCTAGACTTTTGAAATAAGTAGGTTTTGGTTCAGGAAGAAGGATGCCCCTCCTGGAAACAAAGAATGAGTAGTTGTGTGTAAAATCTGAAGACCTTATTGAGGACTTTGAGATATCTATACCAGGAAGACAAGGAGGCAGCTTGACCCTGCCTGCATGCACATCACCTTCAATAGTCCTCCACCAAGGCTGCTTAGACCTGCATCACCTCCATATCTCTCTAGGCTTCCAGTGTGTCTGTCATATGTTTGGGTCTTCCTGCATTAGTCTGTGGATTTCAATGGGAAAAACTTACTAAGTAGTGTACGATTTTATATTTACATTTTGTAATAGTGAGACTATAAGCACAGTATATAGTGGGTCAAGTTGTTTTTGTTGTGTTTCTTTTATATTCTTTTTGTTCTTCATTTTTTTAAACTTCTACAGGATTAATATATGATATAATATTATTACATTTTCTCCCCCTTCCTTTTCCTCCTTCCAATCCTTTCCAGTTACTCCTTTTTGTACTCTTTCAAATCCATGGCTTCTTTTTTTATTAGTTGTTGTGGCACACACATATGCGTTTGTATATACATTTATATTGTCAAATATACACTATTACTTCTGTATAGTATTAATTGCATGTATGTTTTCAGAGCTGACTGTTAAGCATTGGATAATCAATTTGTGTGCTCTGTCCTGGAGAAGACTATTCTCCTGTTCTCAGTATTCTGTAGTTGACTTTAATTCTTTGTGTGGGATTGAGTCCTCATGGGCTTTCCCCTGTGTACTTTAGCATGTCTATTATTGTTATACATGTTCAGCTCGTGTTTAGGCAGCCAGATAGCTAAAATATTATGGATGTGGTTTCTTGGTTGTGTTTTTGTAATGGCCTCTATCTGCTTCAAGAATAAGTTTCCTCAGTAAGGAGTGAGAGCTGTATTTATCAGTGAGCATAAGAACAAATATTTAGAATGTAGTTATGTATTATGCTGGTTTAGTAAAGTGGCAGCTGTAGGTTCTATTCTAAGGTCCATGACTTCACTATCTCTTTGTTCTTGACTAGGTCTCAGTGTCAACCATGGTTTTCTTCTTATTGAGTAGTATTAAATGGAATTATAGAGCTATTGGTTGCCACATACAGTGGTTACCACATAGGTTTATGTGCCACTACTGCACCCCTAAGGTAATAGTGTCTTGCTAATCCTTGATGTTGATCATAGGCATCATAGCTTGGTCAGGGTGTTGGTTGCTTCCATCCTTTGAGAGCTCAGATAGTATCTTCTGGTACCATGAACAGTTGTCCTTAAGGAGGAGGCATATAGGTCAATTTGAGGTGATGCAGGCCTTTGTCCCTGTTTTTGAAGTGTATGGTTTCTTCAACAATAGAGACTTACCTT
Organism: Sigmodon hispidus; assembly: GCA_004025045.1. NCBI lineage: Eukaryota > Metazoa > Chordata > Mammalia > Rodentia > Cricetidae > Sigmodon > Sigmodon hispidus. Next base: position 16,324 of record PVIH01005761.1, read on the forward strand.
CTTTCTCTGTGGTCAACCAGTAGCAATACACTGTAGAGTTTTGGGGTCTTTTGGACAATCCTGACCAACAATTCAAAAGAAAGCTTCTTGTGCCTAATATTGTCCAGTTGATTAGATTGTCTTTGGCTTTTGCAGGAGGTATTGTTATCCCAAATGAGAAAATTTCACTTAAGTTATATATTTATATTCACACATGATTGTAGATTTTTAATAAGTCATGTTATTCCTTGGGACTTACTTTTAGATATCTGTGGTAGTTTCTATGTAATTAGTCCTCATAATCGCATAGGGAGTAGTACTATTAGGATATGTGGCTTTGTTGGAATAGATATGGCCTCGTTGGAGGAAGTGTGTCACTGTAGGGGTCGCCTTTGAGATTTCCTATTTCAGAGGAGCAGACAATGGCAGTTGACTTCAGGATGTCATCCCACCGGGGGTGAATCCCTGATGGGTGAATCTGGGATAGGCAAGGCCCAAGACCACAAACTCCGGAGTATCTTTGCTTCTGCTATGATTTTACATGTTTGCTGCTATCTTTCTCTGGTATCTTATATGGTATGAATAGATGTGGGGAGAATCTCACTGCCTTCTGGTTATAGCACTCTGAGCTTCAGGACTACATCTGTTCTGCACACTGCCATGCCTCTTATGATGATAATGGACTGAACTTCTGAGACTGTAAGTAAGCCACCCCACTTAAATATTTTTCCGTATAAAGATTGCCATGGTCATGGTGTCTCTTCACAGCAATAATAACCCTAAGACAACATCCTTACTATGATTTCTTGCTCCTCACTACTTCTGTATTTTTTTTCCTTCTTTCCTCCTATATAGAGCCCCGCATTGTCCCATTTCCCCAGACAGATAGCCTGTGCCTTGTTATTCCCCTGGCTATTGCTCCCCATGACCCTATCTCAGCTTGGTCTCCTTTCACTTTCCTGATTTTTGCACTAACTTCAGGATATGCTCTCATATCTGAGGATTGGAGCTAGGAGCTGTTAACAAGAAAGAACATTTGATGTTTGCCTTCCCGGGTCTGAGTTATGGCACTCAATATGATTTTATTTCCCAGCTCATTCAATTTATCTGAGAAATTTGTGGTTTTATTTTTCTTTACAGTTGAAGAATATGTCATAGTGCCATAAGTATCACATTTTTTATTATCCATTTGTCAGCTTAAAAAACATTTAGGTTGTTTCAGTTTCTTAGCTATTGTGAATAGAGCAGTAATGAACATGGCTGAGCAGGGAAGTAGGACTTGAGTCCTTTAGACATAGGTCAAGGGGTGGTTAGCTGGGGTCATATGGTTTTTGTTTTTTTATCTTTTTAAAGAATTCTCTGAACTGATTTACAGAGTGACTGGACCAATTTGCAATCCCACCAAGAGTAAATGAAGATTCCTTTTCCTTACACTCCTTTAGCATTCTTTATCAGCTGTTTTATTGACCTTTGCCTTTCTCTCTGGGCTAAGATAAAATCATAATGAGATTAATTCAGATAAGATCTGGGAAGGAGGTATTTATAGTCTCTTCTTAGATTTTTTTTTTTGTTTGGTTCTGGAGTGGCTCAGGGCAGGTTAACCCTGTCTGGATTTGTAGAAGCCTGACAGAAGGAGAAAAATGAAGTGTAGGTTTTGTTATCATTCTGACCCACTTCCTGGAGTCGTCCTGGCCAATAAGCAACATTATGGCCCACGCAGTGTCCTGACATCAAGCTATGGCACTGTTGCTCCTGTCACTCAACCATCTCATTCTCCCATGATCTTTTCCCAACTACCCTTGCACACTCCTCCACGTGATCCTAATTTACTCAGGAGATCTTCCTTCATGGAAAGGAACTAAACCCTCTGAAGGCAGATGACAGTCAAATGGCGTGGGCAGTTAGTGGAGCCTCTTACAGTAGGAGCAGAGTTTATTCCTGGTGCATGAATTGACTTCTTGGAGCCCAATCCCTACAGAGGAGCACCTTACTGGGCCTTGATACTGGGGGTAGGGATTTGGACCTACCTCAACTGGATATGGCAGATTGTACTGACTCATCTTGGGTGTCTTGCTCTTCCTGGGGAATGGAGTCAGGGGAGGCCTAGAGAGAAGGGGAAGGGAGAGGGGGAGGAGGGGGAGAATGAACAGGAGGGGAGAGAGAGATAGCAGTGAAGGATATGAGAAGAAACTTTCTAACTAAAAATTTGCAAAAAAAAAAAAAAAAAAAAAAAAAGACTCCTCCCCCTTCTGTTTCCTCTCTCCTTTCCTAACAGAGGTTTTGTGCACCTCTGCCTTTCCCTGTCTCTTTCCTTTTTCTTTCTCTTTCTTTCCTCCTTCTGCTCTCTCCTCCTCACTCTAATAGAGTGAAAGCAGCCTGTAAGATGTGTCTCTTTCTGTGGCTCCCACACTGGTCACTGCCTGCCTGCATGGTGTGTCTGCCCCTCACCATGGGGCCTTCTGGCTTCCATGGTGTGTCTGCCCCTCACCATGGGGCCTTCTGGCTTCCATGGTGTGTCTGCCCCTCACCATGGGGCCTTCTGGCTTCCATGGTGTGTCTGCCCCACACCATGGGGCCTTCTGACTTCCATCTGCCAAGTATTCTCTCCTGGTTTGAGACTGATTTGCTTTCCAAAGGCATGCTTACAGGCAAGCTGCTCCTTATCACTAAGAATTAGTCACCTGGATGTGGACAGCATCTTCCTATTCAACAAGGTGTGGTGACACATGCTGGTAACTCCAGTGACTCAGAAGGCTGAGACTGGACAGTTGCTAGTCTGAGGCCTACAAGAGATAAACAGTAACTCATCTACAAAACAAAACAACAAAAAAGCAAAACCGAGAAGAAAAAACTCTTAAAATACAGAAATACATTCATCTCTTGTTGTTGTGATCAAATACTTGACAATAAGCAACTTAAGTTTTTCCTTGGCTCGTGTTTAAGGAAACTCAGTAAACGCATGTTGGTGAAGAAGGCATGGCAGTTAGTGGCTCTGCAGTGGCAGACAGTGTGGTAGCTGCTTGCTCACATCTTAGTGGAACAGGATACTGAGATAACACATTCAATAAGGAAGAAACATAAGCAATTTATACCAAAGTCATGAACCTGCTGACCTTCTTCCTCCAGTAAGACACCGCTTCCTAAAGGTTATTGTATAGCTAACCTAACAGTGCCCTAGATGGGGACCAGGTACATGTGACCCAAGGGGGATGTTCTTAACATTAAAGCCATGACATTCTGTTCCTGGCTTCCATAGGCTTGTGACTTATCTGCCTTATATTGAAAAATACATAAAATTCAACTTCAAATGTCCTCATAGTCTTCTCAACACTGTTCAAAACTTCAGTCCCACCCTATTCAAGTCAATGTCTTGACCATAAACCTCTGTAAAAATTATCTATCCACCCATCCATCCACTCATTCATTCACCCCTCCATCCTTCTATCTTCTATCTATCCACTCATCTATCTATTATTTGTCTGTTTTTCTTCAGTATACAGTGGCATATAGTAAACATTTCCATTCCAAAAGAGAGGAATAGAAGCATAACAAGGAAAAATTGGACCAAAGCAAGACTGAAACATGGCAGGATGAGCATAAAAGGCTATAGCTCCGTATCCAACACCTGCTGCTTTTGATAGCATTACCAGTAGTTCTACCCTTTTGGATCTTCTACCTGAGGCATGTATAGCCTCTCTTGGACATGCTTGAGAAGGCTTCATAATATTTCCATGGCAGGAATTCAACATTTCTGGCACCCCAATACCCTGAGGTGTCATTGCAACTTTCATTTTATGCTCATAGCCTTAAACAATGGCTTTTCATAGCCCCCTTGCAAGGAATTAGAACTTGCCTCACATCACCTGGCCTCTCTGGATCCTTGGCATGAGGCTTCAGTATCCTCTTGTTTTTGCTTATTCTGTGCTTGAAAAATCAGAACCATGTGGATGGTGTTAGTCTGCTGCAAGGTAATGATGTAGCCTGGTCCTAAACACGCTCCTAAAATGACATTTTCCATCATGGTACCTGAAGGCATTCTCTTTTTCAGTGAGTTGTATGTTAGACTCCACAGTTATTGGTCATGGGCCTTGCTCTCTAGGTGATGTTCCTATTGTGTCAGGACAAAGTCCATGTGTTCATCTTAATGGTCCTGCTCACTAACAATTACAGATGCTTTGTCTGCATACTTGCCTGAGCTTTAAACATACATGCTTCCTTGACTACCTGTTCACTTTCCATATATTTCTAATCCATTGTTTGTTTTTCTCCCTTTGAGTTCAGATAAAATGCAGAGATGGCAACAACCATACTATAGGCTGAATGATATGCTGTCTTGAAATTTCTTGAATAAACTGGACCCTCACTTTTGAATTCAACCTCTCTCAGATTTTCATACCTGTCACACAGAACACAGTCATTTTTTTTTTGCTGTTAATAATACTGCATATTATTAATGTTTTCCAATTCAGTTTCTAGTAGAATCCTTGTCCCATTTTGAAATTTCATGATGCCATCTTTTACTGCTGGCCTTTCTCTTAGCATTCTAGTCTTGGGAGCATCCACCAGGAGAACGAATTAAAATCTGTTTGTAGTGTGCTAAGGTAGTTGCAAATTCTCATAAATCAGTTTCAAAGCATCTAAACACAAGTGGGGCTCATAGATAATGGCTCCACCCAGTACCAATTTTATGCATCAGTTGCTTTCTCACTGATGATAAGAAACTGCTGACAAGAAACAAAAGTTTATCTTGGCATATGATTTGTGAGAATACAATTATTTCTGGCAGAGAAGGCATGGTCACAGGTGGCCCCATGGCAGCAGAAGTGTATCAGCTGCTTACTTGTATCTAGAAGGGATGAAAGTGGTGTGGATATGACAGATTGGGACCTGGTACAATGTACACTAACAACTTATCCCCAGAGACTTTCTTTCTTCAGTAGGTCCCACCTCCTAAAGATTCCACAGCTGGGGGGATAGAGCTGTAGCTCAGTGGGTAAGAGTACTTGTTGCTGTTCCAGAGGACCTGGGTTCATTTCCCAGAATTCACATAGAGGCTTATAACCATCTGCTCCAGGGTGTATGACACTTTCTTATGCGCATACAAATGTGCAGGCAAAACACAGATGTAGATAAAATAAAACCCCCTCCTCCATTTTCTTAAAGATTCAACATCCACCCAAGACAGTGCCACCCACCAACTGGGGACCAAGAATTCAAACATGTGAATCCATAGAAGACATTTCACATTCATGACAGGATTCAGTACATGTTACCTGGACAATCTACCAAGGTAGTACTTAGTAGAAGTCAGTTACTAGAAGATCTGAAGAAAAGTCAGAAGTCTAAGGTAGATTTTGAAGAAAATCAGGAGAGGTGGGAAGGTGACTCAGGAATGCTTATGTCTGTGAGGCAGAGGTGGAGATGATGGAGAAGGTTTGGGGGAAGAAGAAGGCAGTAGGAACAGTAAGAAATGACTCAGGTGAGATTTGAATCTCAGAGGTGACAGGAACCCACAGAGAAAGCACTTTTGAAGGAAGGTGGAGTGTGAGAAGGGGTCATTTCAGTGATTAACACCCAAGGAAATATTCCAGGATTGGGTGACTAAGGAGTCAAGAAGATTCTGGTGTGCAGAGAAACGGAAGTGTTGTCATGGAAACCAGATGGCAGGAATTAACACTTGTGATATGGAGGCAGCAAAGCAGATCTCTGACACTGAGAGGCTTAATGAAGAAAGGAAGGAAAGGGTAGCATTTGTGATTACCAGGGATAATACTGCACACTTCAAATCCTATTTTCCTAATGTCACTTCTATGTTTTTTGCTTATGTCCTATAGCCCCAGGGAAGAGAATTGGATTTACATTTCTATGTTGCCATAGTGTTTCAGTTGCTTATCTCTTCATGAAAATGTAAGCATGAGAACAGGAATGCTGTGTTCTTTGGCTTTACATGCTACACACTGAAAACAGATCCTAGTAGAAAATTTGTGGATTTTTGATGTGTTTAACAAAACGATCAGCAGATACATATTTGAAAAGTAGTTGATTCACCAAGCTTGTCGTAAATTATACCTCTTGAATTCAATCAGTCTGTGTATATATTTTCTTCTTTGCTTCTGTCACTTCAAAAGTGCAATTGTCAATGTAATGATGCCTAACAATATTCTGCTATACATGTAGATTTGTGCCTAGCCCAATTGTCATCAGAGAGGCTCTATCCAGCATCTGACGGAGACAGATGTTGACCCACAGCCAAACAGGCAGAGTTTGGAGAATCCTGCAGAAATGGGAGAGAAAGGATTATAGGTGCCAGAGGTGTCAAGAACACTCACAGAATCAACTAACCTGGGTTTATTAGGGCTCAGAGAGACTAAACCAACAATCAGAAAGCCTGCATGGGACTGACCTAGGCCTTCTGCATATGGGTTACTGTTGTGTAGCTTGGTCCTCTTGTGGGTATCCTAACAGTGGGAACAGGGGCTGTCTCTAACTCCCTAACTGGCTTTTGGTACCCTATTACTCATACAGGGTCACCTTGCCCAGCCTGAATACTTAATGCAACTTGATATGCTAAGTTTTGTTGACCTGCATGAAGGAAACAGAAATGAAGAGATAAAAACAGAGCCTAGCCACATCTGAAAAAGGTTTTGCTAACATTCCCAAAAAAGCTGTGGTTTGGAGGTTAAATAAAACAGACACAGACTCAATAGAAGACACTGTCTCTGGCTTCTCAATAGACTTTGTATAGAGAATTAGGTTCTGTTTTCCAAAATGGCTATTGAATTTATATGAGATGATCTCACCTCTCTTGCATGTAAAATAGCTTTACTATTGTAGTTCTACTGTAGAAATTGATAAAATACTAAGCAAATCAGTTCCTATGGGTACTGTCCATCTCTTTAACTGTTTTAGGAAGATTCTAAGTCTGCTAACTGTGCTGAAATTCAAATGATGAGACTCTTCATTGAAAACATAGTATGAGAATCTTAGCAACACTGCCTAGACACCTATCCCCACAATGAAGGCCAAAGGAAAGCATTCTCTGGAGTTAGCTGGTACAGAGGAAACAGGACAGTCACAGAGTGCAACCTTGAATGGAAGAAAGTGACATGGGAATTCTTTGGAAATCTATTATTTTACTACTTGTTTCTCATGGAGTTTCCTCATGAGTTTTTCATGAAGATGTGAAGGCATCTTGACTCATATTATAGCAACCTACTATATATGTAGACATAATTCCTCCTATCCTGTCATCCTGCTGCCTGTTCACAGTGAGGATCACCGAGTACAGGAGTGTGGTCTTTGAGGTCAGATCAGCAGCCTGAAATCAGTGACTTCCACCTCCAGCATTCCCAAGGCTCCAAATACTCAATGTGTTACTCAGTGTTCTGTTACTGTAACAAATATCTGAGACGGCTGAGATCCAAGGAGGAATGGTTCACTTTGGGAGATAACTTCATGCCTCAGTTTGTTCTGTGGCTCTGCTGCTTTGGGGACATAAGGCATGGTAGAAAAGGTCCATGTCAGCTAGGTGTGTGTAGCACATGTGTCAGCCACGAAGCAAAGAAAAGAGGAAGCGCTGAAGACTCACTATTTCTTTCCAGTGCCCACCCTCCAAGCACTAATTCCCTTGCCCTAGGCTTCAACCCCTAAGGGATAGAATTGACTTCTCCTGTGGGCTACCCTTAAAGCATGGGCCACTAGGATCCAGTTAAGATCCAAACTTAGGGTGACCAGCTGTCTCAGCTGGTAAAGGTGCTTGTTGTCATGTCTGATGAATTGATTTCATTCTCTGGAACCCACCCATTTAGTAAAAGGAAAGAAAAGAGAAAATTTCTCTTTGAACTGCACACTTGTGCTGTGGCACACACTTGCCACATATAACTAAAATAAATAAGTGTACTTAAAATATGCAAGCCATAATATTCAGGTTGTTCATCCGTAAGAAGAACAGTTGTGGGGAGATTAAGAAGAAATGGAGGCAAGAGTCTAAGACAATATGCAGAATATATTCAATAAATAATTAAGAATTTTACTTTCCTTGTTTCACTTTAATTGCTTCACAACAGACATTATTATAACTATCCCAACAAATAACCAATAAACTATAAGAATGATCCATTCTTTTCCCTATTCTGGCGTTTTGAGAACTACTCAGATGAGGATATCTGGTTATTGAAGAGAAAAGAGAGCTGGGGTGTAGCTCTGGGGAAGGGTGCTCCCCAGCATCCACAGGTTCTAGTTTTACACCTGGAACTATATGAACAAATGAAAACAGATGAACACGAAAAGGCCAAGAGAATCAAGGTTAGAGCATCAACAACTGTCCTGGCACGTGCGAAGAACTAGTTTATGTCTCTTCCTTTTTGTGTCAACAAGCTCTTCTGTTTATAAAAGCTGTTATAAACAAACCAAACCAAAACAAACAACAACAACAACAACAACAACAAAAAACAGCATAAGGAATCTATATATTTTGTTGTGGAGAATTATTTTCTCCTGAGGATGTTCCAAGTACATATTTTTGTTTTTATAAACTGAAGGTATTCAGAAAAATTTCAGTTTTTAAGAGGCTGTTTTTTTCTGGAACCCTTTCTCATCCACAAAGGCAGTGATAAAGTATAGTTTAAATAATACACATCTGTTAGAACATAACAGAAGCTGACTTAAGATACACTGACCTTGAAGTATGTGTGGATAAAGACTATGCATATTTACTAAATCTGCATTCTAGTTTTCCAGAAGGTGCAACTTTGGCAAAACACACTCTAGCTTGAAAACTGTTCATGTTTACGTCTGGCTGTATTATAGTTTATATGATACTAATTAGGTGCTAGCTATGTATTAAAAGTCTGGCAATATTTTCATCATATGCCTGAAAGGGTAAATAGCAAGATAATTATGCACATATTTACAGCTATGAGAGAAATATCCATACCATTTGATGGGGAATCTACTCCATGATGTGAAGGAGAAATAACAAGAAGATACAAAGATCTGACCAGACTCTGCCATTTTTAAAAAATATTTTACTAAGCTAGATCATAAATAATCCACAAGATCCTGAGATTAAAGTAATAATAATAATGAAACTTTCAGGACAGCATTACTTAAGACAGATTTTTGTTTGGTGTCTGTTTTTGTAAAAGGAATAGAGATTCTCCACTGTAGGAGCCCATTTTACAGCACTGACATTCAAAGCCTATGAAAGCATCTATCATATAAATGGTCTTACTTTAGGATGAACTATATGTAGTTTATGAATTTCTGGATATAGTCAACTTGCTATTTTAAACTTAATGAACACTTGTTGTATATTTTCATAATCCAAATTGACATTCAAAGAAGAGATGATTAAATTTACAATATTATCTTAACCTATTAAGATTTTGCATGCTAAATTTATCTTAAAATTCTTCTGTAAATATTAGGCAACTTTCTGACTGATCAAAAAAATTTTAGTTTATTTATTATTATTAATTTAGATAAAGTTCACATAGTCCCAGCTGGTTCTATGGCTGAGGGTGGCTCTGGTCCTCACCTCCAAAGGTCTCAGATTACAGGTGTGTGTTACCATACCCAATTCCAAGTACTTTGAATTGCACAAGTGTGACCCTCAGTGTGTTCTGTCTGCCTGCCTGCTCTGGACTGGTGGCCCTGAGCACAAAGAAGCTGCAGCGGCTGACAATAAAGCAGAGCTGTCTATATAAGAATCCAGGATTAGCACTACCTCCCTGCACTCCTTGACCTTGTTTTCTTCTTTGCTTTCTCTTCTAGTCACCTTGATTTTGGACCTCTGTCTGGCCCACTGGCTGGCATTACCACTTACATCACATGGGGTGCACTAGAGGTCATAGGGTACATCAAGGGTGATGAGAAAGGATCTTGATGGTTTTAATCTTATCATAACTTTTTTAGGCCAGTCAGTTCACCATAAAGCAGTTTCTTCCTTTTATATAATTCTTTGGAGAAAAATTAATGGATTATGTCTGACAGTCTTGTTGACATTTACACATAAAAGCTTAAATTGCAATGACAATTCTCTTTGCCATTAACAAACTCACCATTCATTGAAAGTTCACAGGGTAAATGCTTACTGCCACTTCTCCAGTTTTCCTTAGTGTTGACATACAGCATTAAAATTTATTGAAGACATTTATGAGTCAGTACCTTTCTATCTGAAAGTACTCAATTATTGCAAAGGCATTGAAACAATTTTTACTCCTAAGTGAAGTGAGATGGACTATTTCTCAGGGATATGTTTATAATTGCATATATATCACTACACACAATATGACATACATGTGCATGAATATCATATCTATGTAAATAACAAAAAGTTCAGAGTTATAAACCACTAAAAACAATGAAGAGGCAAGTCAATTCTGGTGGGTATGCATAATGAAATGCCACTCAGAAGGTGAAAATGTTGTCAAAATGGCTCAACATGTAAAGGCACTTTGCTGCTAAGCTTGAGGATGTGAGTTTGATTTTGGGGCCTCATAGGGTGGAATGAGAGAATCACTCGCAAGTGTTCCTGACTTCTACACATGCACTGAAGCACACAGATATGCAAATAATGATTCTGAGGAATAGCACCAAATTCTTCTGCCTGGACATTGTAAACACAGCTTCCTCTGTTCTCTGTGGTGATCACCAGTCTTGTTTTGTTTTGTTTTTTTTTCTTTGTTTTGCTTTTGTTTCTGTTTTTTCATAGCTCATCTGTAAGGAAAATAAAGTGGTCGGCAGTTTTCATTTCTTTTTGAATTTCCCAAATAATACAGGGTGATATGTTTTATAAATACAGCCTGGGGTATAGTAAAGAGAAATATTATGCAGGGTGGTGGTGCTGAGCCATGCCTTTAATGCCAGCACTTGGAAGGCAGAGAGGTTGAGGCCAGCTCTGTCTATAGAGCGAGTTCTAGGACAGCTAGAACTGTTACACAGAGACACCCTGAGGAAAGAGAGAAGGAGAGAAAGAGAGGGAGAGAGAGAGAGAGAGAGAGAGAGAGAGAGAGAGAGAGAGAGAGAGAGAGAGAGAAAGACTCCTCTGCCCAGTTTAATCCCAGGAATGCTCTATATCCACCCCATCACATGCATTGCTTGTGGCTGGCTTGATTGTGGATTCAGCTGTGTTTGCTGGCTTAAGCATTCCCTTTTGAGTAAATGTCTCATCCTCATCTATTAATGTGTTAATGTGGATAAGAAAATTGGCTCTCATCTTGATCAAAATGTTTTCTTAACTCAAAGTATATGTTTCTTTTAGTAGAAAGACTGATTCACTATCTTAATAAATTTGAGTTAGAAGCAAACTGCAAAGCTGTCCAAAGGTAAGAAGCATAAAAAGGCATTATTTTATGAATTCTCCCCAAATTCCATACCAGAATTGGTGCCAAACAATATGACTCTAAGTAAATCCCCTTGGTGCTAAGTGTTAGTGAGCACATGCCTAAGCCATTTGCTTGCTGTACCAAATGCAGAGCACATGTTCTCAGACACGTTCATGTGAGAGCAGCGTGCCAAGATTTGAGCCAAGAATCTAAACACTGGCCGGAAATGAGAGAGGGTGTAAAAAGTCCACATATAGAACTGTAACACTTGTCTTTAATGTCTAAGGCCGTGCCTTCCAACAATGGGAAACTGGTTTAATGAATGAAAGGGGTGAGGCCTGTTGTGGGCTTGAACATCACAGTTTGGCTGCCTGTGATACATTTCATAAAGCAGAAATCCTCTTGCACTTCCAACAGTAACAAAAGCCACAAGGCAAGATTTCTGGTGTTATTAATGGAAAAGTGATCAGGCTCTGGTGTAAATGCTTAAAATGACGCCAAAGAGCTAAAAACATTCATAGTAAAGGGAAACCACCTATGCTAATTAATCTGAAAGTAAGAAATACTAATATTTATTCAGAAGAATATTGTTTATCTACTACAAAGTTGATAGAAGAGACAGTATCACATTCATGGTAGGCACACTGTTCTGGTAGGATGGTTGATGGGAAATATTATGATCAATAAAAATATTTGTACTTACTCAATTAGTTAATGTGTGTGTCAGCTTGCCAGGGTGCACTTGGGAGGGTCAGAGGGCTGCTTTCAGGAGCTGATTCTCTCCTTTCTCCACGGTCCTCAGGGGCTGACTCCAGTTGTTAGATTCACACAACAAGAGTGATTATCTGCTGAGCCAGTTTGCTAGCCCGCAATAAGACTTTTATATTACATGGTTGAATCTGAAAGAATCAGGTTGTACGGGTCCATTAATAAAATTACAATTAGGAAAAGGGGACTTTTATTTCTACCTCGATGGTCATTATGAGTGAAACAGATTGTCCTATACATAGAATATTGCTGACTAATTTTGCTCAATACTACTCATTTTTGTTCCATTATAAGATGAGATACACTGACAATAAGCCTAGAATCACAGCCATGTTTCCACAGGGACCAATTGTATTTGCTCTGATCTGTGGACATAGCATGTAGTGAGCAGCATGACATGGAAGACCCAGTGAGTTCTGTATGAATTAGGCATAAGTTCACATAGGAGACAATATCTTTTCTTGAACTTGGAGGAAGTTATGGGGCCCTGGAACCTCAATCTTCTCTCCAACTGTGGGAATGGTACCATCCCTAGCTTCTGGGATTGCAGCCGTGAATAGCATGAATACATTGGATACCATGATGGATGCTAGATACAATGCTGCATAACAGGTAATGCAGCAAATACTTTTGGTGAGTGCTGGATGATTATAAACAAAGGAAAGGGTATATATTGTTGAAGGGAAATCACTGGAAATGTCAACACGCCATGGTTAGGGGGTTAAAGCAGCCCTCTGCCTTCTCCCTGTAGCACACTACACCCTCTCTGTCAGTTTCTCTCCAATAAGATCAGTTCTTAATGGTTCCAATTCTGTCCATCAGAGCAGCTCAAATTAAGCAAAACAAATCAGAACAGCCCTGTTCTGAGATGAGACAAACTTTAGCCCTAACACTTGGTGCCAGGGCCAACCCAACTTAAAGTTAAATTGTTGTGTGAAGATGTATTGATTTACACTAAAATGTTTACAGCAGTGGGGGTCAGTTTCTCACATATACTTGTACATGGTAACACACAGGGAGGGTTGTAGCGGGAATCCCGGACTGTACGGTTGCTCCTTACCAAGCGCACGCGCAGCGGCGTAAGAAGAGGTGGTCCTTCCGGCCCGAGCGCGCAGAGGCTCCCTACGGCAGTGGCTGGGCGTGTTGCTAAAACGTTCTTTTGCTCGTGATTCTAACAAAATAAATCTTATTTAAAACATATCAATTGGTGGCGGGTTTATTCTGCGATAGAGGGTCCTTTGTATTTTCACATGGAATAATGACAAATTGTGAGTCAGAAGTCCCCAAGCATATGGAACACAATTTTCCCAGCAGTGATGCTCACTGATTAAATATAGCAATTTATTGTGATACAGACATGTGGGTCACAGCAAGAGGAACAGTTATTTCATTCCAAAGCAATAGCACCTTTTCAAAAAAAAAAAAAAAAAAAAAAAGAAAGAAAGAAAGAAAAAAGACTCCTTTCCTTCACTATTTAGTGGTTCATGAGGGTGATCATATAGGTGTCAAGATTCACAAATCTTCCATTTTTTAATTCAATAGAGATATAGCATAAGTTAATTTTCAAAAAGACTCTTGGATAAAAGAAAAGCAAAAGTGTCATTAAAAAATATAAAGATCCTTAAAGTTTAGATGTGAGGAGCCTAGGAATCCCTTAAGGAATGACTATCTGGAAAGTTATCAAGCCCTTTCTGCTTCTGTTGAATGAAGTGGACTGTGAGCATGCTACCATCTGTTGGAATTCTGTCACTTTTACCAGCTGGTCCCAATCAATGTAGACTGAAAACTCTAACTCTGTTGGTGCAATCATAAAGACATTGGGCATGCCATAGCGTCTATTGACCACTATTTATGTTTTAGGTATCAAAGAAATGGTGGTATCTTCAGACTATGGGTTACACTGGCATTTTCTTCATGTGAACAATATATATCAATGAAAATTTTAATATAGAAATTAAACCATGACTCGAGGCCTAGTAAGGAGTGAGTGACAGGTGGCTAATCTGCCTTCATTGACTGGGACACCGGCCATCTGGGTTGCACACAGGGCTTGATGAAACTGGGTACAGTTGTCAGGGAACACAGGCCTCTGTCTTCTGCAGCTTCTATGTTGTTCTAATTACTACAGTGTCACAGACCCCCCCACCTACAATCCACAGTTCTCCGTTTCCTGGTCCCCAGGACTCCATCACCATGCAGTTCTTATAGACATTCAGATCTGTCGGGGAACTGATCTGCATTTGTAGGCTCGGGGACCCTGATATGTCCTCTTGCTTTTAAAGAGTCTTTGGCTCTCCCACTGTATGAAGTAATAAAGGGCTGAGGGTCTAATTACTTCTCAGTAACATCAACTGACCAACCTATGAAGATTTTCTTTTACATTAACCCTAAACCTAGTAAACATCCCTGAGAACTCTAGCCGAGGGGCATACTGAAATCTGTTCTAGCATTTCTTGTATTTGGAGTTACATATAGACACAAAAGAAGACAAAGATAGCCTCAAGGAGAGTGTTAGAAGATGAAATACATGAAAATAATCAAAATTAGAACTGTGTGCCTGTGTACAATCAACTAGACAAATTTAATACTTGTGCTTTTAATCTTTCTGCAATGGAAAAGAAAATCAATCATCAAAACGATTCAGTGAAGAGGTAATTTCCTACTTAAACATACCTTTTCTATAGCAAATTGAGTAAGAACTTTGTCTCTGGACCCCAATAGCATAGAAATTAAGCCCTCCTTCACCATGGAGCAGTTAAATGACCAGGGGAAAATTATCTATTCTTCTAAGATTGATTTTTGTCAGCATTTAAAAATAATCAAATGCAGTTGCAGCCTCTAAAACTGACCATCATCCTTCCCTCCTAGAAGTGGTACACTGGCACAGTTCTGTCTTGTTGAGTTCAGGCAGCCGCTGGGACTTCCTTCCAAATAACAGAAGATCACAGAGAAAACAGAGGAAGGGTAAGTTACAGAAAGATGGAAGCTTCTTTCTTGAGAGTCCATTTTGTTTGTTTTAAATTCCTTACCTTTCAAGGAGCAAGCTGCCATGCTGGCAGCAGGCCTATTAAAATCCACACACAACATGGGAAGCATTGATGTCTCCAGGCAATAGCCAGTGAAGGCCCGAGATGTGACTATAGCCAAATGCAAAAGCACGATGTAGGACCTTGCACATGTTAGACCTCTGCCACTGAGTGACACTCATCAAAAGCTGCTAAATCCTGCTTATAGTAAACATGTGCCTAAGGCGCTCGGCTACACTGTCTTCCTGAACAACAGTAACTATGCAATTAGTGAGTGTTTGGAGCTTTGAACTGCCAAATTGGAGTTACATTATTACAAAGCCATAGGGTACTAATACAAACTAGAATAATAAAAATAACTTGGCTGGATTGTTGTTTTATAGGTAGAGCTTGAGCAGAAGGTGGCAACGGGTACTCTTCTCTACATTGAGAGGAATTAAAATATCTTATTTCTCTTTCAGATTGTGAAATAGAATTTAAGCAAAATCTTTAAATGAGAGTAATTTTATTTTTCACATCACATTCTTCCTCTTTATAAGTTGTAACTTTTACTATGAGAATTTTCTTAAATCATTTCCTCTGTAAGAGGGGAAAACCTGCAAAGGTTAATTACTCTAAATCAACTTTGTGAGACAATTCAGAGAAGTCTAAGTTCAGAAACAACTGTAGTTGTCTAGATAACCCATGAAGCTCAACCCACATACACTGGCCAGTATTTTCAGTGACTCCCAAGAAAGCTAGCTATCTGTCAGGCTTTCTATGTTAGAGACATAATTGTGGAAATGCATCCTTCTTAATCATTCCTAAGCCTCTCTGGGTGGGTTTTTATGAAAGCCACATTACTTAGGTGTTGTTGAATCCTGTCTGTAGACGGTACCATTAACTTCACAAAGTCATTCATTTTTCTAGACATCTTCTTCACAACAGAAGTCAAACATTCAGAAGACCTACAGCTTTGGCGATGGAGTATTTGAGTATGACTTATTTCTCAAGAAGTAGGTTATGTTTTGAGATAGAATGAAAAAGAGACTGAAGAATTACCCTTATTTTCTACGTGTTTCCTAAAACCTTCCTTATAGACAAGGGAAAAAATAGTACAGCATCAGAATGTTTTTACCCTCCCTCCCATTCATTAAAGTGAAGCATCGTTTTTAAAGTGCCATAAAAGTCCAGCCACATGCCTGCGTTGTGATTCAACTAGGACTGTGGCCAACCTGGGGATTCTGCAGACATTAATGGTTCAGTTGCAGCACTATTAAATGGGTCAGGGCCTCTTCCTCCAAGTAAGATTTTATGCTTAGCTGATAAAGAGTGAAGGAAAGCTATTAGTGCACTTGACCTTTCCCAAGGAGGGCTGGAAAACACAAAGGACAGATCCTGAAGATGTATGTCTGCCAAGTCCAAACATATTTAATTCAGCAGGTTAGCAGTAGCTCATCATGAGAAATTCTGATTTGTTCTTAGCAGAATAAGCTTAAGCACTCCATGGGCAGCCATCTTAGAATATTGGCAACAGAAGTGACTGTTTTGCCTCTGTGTGTCTTAGATAAGTCAAACTCATATTCACCGAACCTATGGAGAGCCAAGGATGATGCAAACACCTCAGGGCTGCCTTGGACCCCATCTTTCTGTCCAGCCTTACACAGGTTTTAATCCTTTAAATTTTGAGTTAGAATATCAGTGTTAAGTGAATTTAGGTTAAGAACAAAACAAAATACATAGATTTTATACTTTCTTTCAGCTTCTGGAATATGTAATTGTTATTAACATATACTAGTTACATATAAGAATGGGTCTTATGATATTTTTAAACACATCTTTATCATACTCTAATTTTTTCATATTTTAAAATTTTTGAAATCATAATTTAATTATAATATTTCTTCCTCCAGGCCCCACCCCCCATATTCTTCTTCCTGCTCTCCTACACATTGGAAGCCTCTTTTCTCTCTAGTTGTTATTGCATGCATATTAGTGTATGTATATACATGTTTATTCCTAAATGTAGCTGTTCAGCCCATGTATATTACTTGTATGTATATTTTCAGGGCTGGCAGTTCGGCCCTGGACAACCAATTTCTACCTCATGCCTCATGTTCTTATTTTTTATTCCTCTCTCTTTCGGAAAAAAAAAATATGAGGGTTCTCAAAGAAATGGATTAGATTAGAAAGCATTTTAGCAACAACTGTATCCAGAATTCTAACACTTGCTTACTTTTTTTCTTGTCTTACTTTTGACATGCCTTGTTCACAAGGTTAGACAAACGTTCTCTTTCTCTTTCTCTTTCTCTCTCTCTCTCTCTCTCTCTCTCTCTCTCTCTCTCTCTATCTCTCTCTACACACACACACACACACACACACACACACACAGCTGCTAATATCTAGTAGGGTCTATTTCTTACAAAAAGAAAACATCATTGAGAGGAACAAATTGACTTACCCTGGGTCAGCAGCCCAGAAGTTGAAGGCCTAGCATGGCCCAGAGGGAAGCACACCAAGAGTCAGGAGGAGAGTGGAGGCAGTGGCTGAGGAGAATACGGGAGATGAGCTAGGTGCAATTGACCCCATGGGACTGGACTCTAAGCTTAAGGTGCCAAGGGAAGAAGCAGTAACAAAAAGAAGAGTGGTTAAAAGTGTTGCCACATCACTCAAAAGGCACAGACCTATCCAGCCAGTGGCTCTGTCAGAGCCAACTATTTACTAGTTTGCAAAGACGTTTTGTTTTTCTTTATTTTTAAATCAGTTTTGCAAACAAGTCATTCATCTTTTTCATCAAAATCACTTGGGAAGTTTAACATTTGCATCATTCCAGAGCACCTCACATCTAGCCTATGAACAGATTAAAATAAGATTCCCATAGCTGGAGAGAGACTCAGTGTCTAAAAGCACTTGCTGCTCTTTCAGAGGTCCCTGATTCAATCCCCAGCACCCACATGTCATCTCACAACTATCTACAGCTTCTGTATCAGGGATTGAGCTCCCTCTTCTGGCCTCTGAAGGCACTGGACTACATGGTGATACACAGATATAGATGTAGACAAAAATTCCTACACAATAGAATAGGGTAACTTAAAATACAATTTAAATATAGTGAAATAAGCTCCCTAAGAGCTTATTGCCCACTGAAGTTGAGACTGATAGCTGAGAACAGTGTGGATCTCAGACCAGAGATGCCAGCATGGCCTGGGAGCTCAGTACAGCAAATTCTCAGTTCCACCTCAGACTGGCCTCAGAAACTTGCTGGCCAGGCCCACCAGTGTCCGTTCCTCAGGGTCCATTGGTGTAGGTAGGCTTGGTTTAAGGTTTGGAAACTGCTCTAGGCCATCTGATCTTTTTTCCAGGTCATTTTTATGGTTTCCAAATGCATTGCTTTGTGGTTTCAACATTTAAAATGTGTAATTAAATAATAATATTAAAACCTCTCTTAAACGTTGTACTTCAAAAATGTTTCTGCAACTTAAGAGAAGTCCTGATGTCATTTAAAAAGGAGTTTGTGTTTTAAATACAGATTTATTTTCACAGATGCTCTAAAAGGTTTTTTGGGACTCCAAGGAATTCCTGCATTACCTTTTCAGATGGTGATCTTGGTAAAATGAGAATAGTTAAATTCAGACTCTCCCTGTGGAAAGCTGGGCCAAACCGAAAGTGACATAGTAATAAAGGCATTTTGCTATGCCAGCATGGTGTGTTCCTATGTGGAGGGAGAGCCTGGGATCTCTGAATGTCCAGAGTTGGATTTCTGCTCTCCTAGGTCCCACAGTTGGTGCATTCTGCTAAGGTCTTGATGGACCCTTGGCCTCATGGGTTGCATGGTAATGGGACTCATTATTATGTGAATTGGGATGAATCTATGACAGTATGTTTTAGTTAAACTTTTTTTAAAATTTATTTTATACACCAACCACAGAACCTCAGTTTCCCCTCCCTCCTTTCCTCCTGTCCTATGCTAATCCACTAGGCTTGGGATTTCTACCAGAAAATATGGTTAAGATTGTTAGCAAAGAGAAAAAGAGTTACTGCCTTCCTAGTTTCAAGAGTTTTAGAGAGTTGCTAACAGAGAAACGGAGAGTGAGGCTATGACTCCCTTGTAATAAGCAGGCACAGAACATTTTCTTGTGGATGACTTGCCCATCCTTGGCTTGTTTTAAAACCAAGGATTGTGTGAGGGATGTCAAAATATAAGCTTACCAAACAGGATGGTATCGGAGAGCTAGTCATACACGTGTTTGCATCATGTGAGCAGCAGAGAGAGAAGATAGGTATAATTAGACAAACAACCCCTCAGACATCCTCATTAGATCAAATGGAAATAGATATTCATTGAATAGGAGGTAAATGCAGAAATTAGAAATGCCTCCAGGCCATGACACATCTCTGACCCCAGGAAAGATTCCATTGCTGCTATTAAAAGCATCTTTGCAGTAGGATTAACATCAAAGGAGAAACCTACATTCCTGTTAACCATCAATTTGGAAGAGACATTTAGTGGTTGTTGCACATTACTACTGGCCAATAGTAATTACACTTACATATTAAGTGATAAATTATGCATTCAATGAATGATATTTTTCCAAATCACAAAGAAAAAGCCAAAAAAGTTAATGAAACCATTAAGTTGTAGTGTAAAGTTATCTTTTAAAGTATTTCCCTTATTTTTGTTTTATATATATGGTATTTTACCTGCATGTATGTATCATAAATGTGTCTGATGCTTATGGAGGCCAGAAGTGTTGGATCCCTTGGAGTTGGAGTTATACATGATTGTGAGCTGTCATGTGGGTGCTGGGAATCAAAGCCAGATCCTCTAGAAAGGCAGCCAGAGCTCTTAATAGTTGAGCCAGCTCTCTAGCCCTTTGTAAAGCTTTTGATTTTAGAATATTTATAAAATATTTTGAAGATAAAGCCCCTAAGTAAAGCAAAATGGAGTGAAGTACTCAAGTTCAGCTTTAGTTCTTGGCCAACAGAGGGCTTAGCAAACTGTCTTCTCGTGGCAGGTTCCTACATACACTAGGATCTCAATAACTTTACTTACAACGTAAACACATACAGAAACAAACATTTTTTTAAAGATCAATTTTAAATCTGTATTTTTAAATTATTTTTTGTCATATTTTTTGTCCATGTATTATCCCCTTGTTCAGACTCCCTTCCCCCTCCCACCCCTCTCAGTCACTCTCTCTTCTCCACATCTCCTTATCTCCTCCCCAGCAAGGGCAGGAGGTCCCAAGGTCACAAGGTGGCTTAGTTCAGCCTCCACTCCTGGCAGATCCGCTTTCCTCACCCCAACATCAAAACTAGGTCAGGTGTTCCTCTGGAAGGAGTGGGCTTCAAGGTGCTGGTCCAAGGTGTTTCAGATTCCAAGCTATTCAGTGGTTGTGGTTTGCAGCTTGGACATGCTTGGCTTTTTGTTTAAAGTTCACCAATGAGTGAGTACATCCCTTGATGATCTTTCTGGAATTGTGATACCTCACTCAGGAGGATATTCTCCAAATTCATCCATTTGCCTGCAAATTTTAGGATATCATTTTTTCTTACTGCTGAGTAGTACTCCATTGTGTCGATGTACCACAGTTTGAGAATACTTTTTATTTATACTTGAAAAGACTTAAATGGACCTGAACCAGGGCCTTGAGATGGCCACTCCACTTCAGCACAGAGCACAGCCTGCCCAAAACATGGCTGGCATAATAACATTGGTGGGAGGGACAGCTGAGTCCCTTGGTCTGGGGAGCATGGCTCAGAGGTAAGAGACTCTGCTTCTGTGGGGAACACAGTTTGCACAGACCATAGCTGGTGTAATTGCAGCAGAGAAGCAGAGGAGTTCCTAAAAGCACAGCTGAGAGGTAAGAGGTCAGAAGGTGGTGACTTCTGCCACCTGAACCTGGACCTTGAGACTGCCACTTAGCATCAGCCCAGAACACAGCTGGCGAAATAGCAGCTGGGGAATAGCTGAGTCCCTGGGCACACAGCTGAGAGGCAAAAGGTCAAGAGGTGAGGACTGGCATCACAGCACTGTGATCTCAAAAGAGCAGCTGACTGTCTGAACACATAGCTGATTAAGAGTCCTCAGACCAACAGCACACTGAGAGCCAACCAAGAACTAACTAACCAAGAGTGAATTGGGAAAACAATGGGCAGACAACAGTGCAAGAATACATACAACAATACAAAGGCCAACAAGACATCACCAGAAGAAGCAAGTGGTTCTATAGCTTTAAGACCTGAACATACCAGTGAAGAGAGAACAGAAGGAAAATGCCTTTAAAACAGCTTTATGAAATTAATAGAAGCCTTAAAACAGGATATAAAAAATTCCCTTAAAAATAGAAGGAAATATAAACAGAAAATTAGAAGAGATGAACAAAGCCTTCAAAGGAAATAAAGGAAAAAAAAAGAAAACAAACAGGTGAAAGATATTTACCAAGAATTAAAAATTGAAATAGAAGCAATAAAGAAGGCACAAACTGAGACAAAAATAGAAATAGAAAAATCAGAAAAAAAGAGACCCAGAACCACAGATTCAGGCATAACCAACAAAATCCAAGAAATGGAAGAGAGAATCTCTGGGGTGGAAGACTCAATTGTGGTAATAGGTACATCAGTTAAATAAAACACTAAAACCAAAAAAGTCATAACACAAAATTTCCAGAAAAATTGGAACACCATGAAAAGGCCAAAGTTGACAATAATTGGAATTGACAGAGAAGAATAATAGCTCAAAGGCACAGAAAATATATTCAACAAAATCATAAAAGAAAACTTCCCTAACCTAAGAAGGAAATGCCTATAAAAACGCAGAAAGCCTACAGAACACCAAATAGACTAGACCTACAAAAAAGTCTGCTTACCATATAATTATCAAGCCATTAAACCTACAGATGATATGTTTGTATGCATTAGTGATCCACAAAATTCTACCAGGGAACTTCTACAGCTGATAAACACCTTCAGCAATGTAGCAGGATACAAGATTAACTCAGAGAAATCAGTAGTCCTCTTATACACTAAAGATAAAAGGGCTAAAAAAGAAATAAGGGAAGCATCACCTTTTATAATAGCTAGAAATAGCATTAAATATCTTGGTATAACTATAACCAAAGAAGTATCAGATTGGTTTGACCAAATTTTTAAATCTCTGAAGAAAGAAATTGAGGAGGATATCAGAAAAATGGAAAGATTTCCTATGTTCCTGGATAGGTGGGATCAACATAGTAAAAATGGCAATTCTAACAAAAGTAATCTACAGATTCCATAAAATTCCCATCAAAATCTCCACACAATTTTTTACAGACCTTGAAAGAACAATACTCAATTTTATTTGGAATAACAGGAAAGCCAGGATTGCCAAAACAATTTTGCTCAACAAAAGAACTTCAGGAGACATCACCATCCCTGACTTCAAATTATACTATAGGGTTACAGTAATAAACAGCTTGGTACTGGCATAAAAACAGACTTGTGGATCAATGGAATTGAATTTACTTACACACATATGAGCACCTGATTTTTGACAAAGAGGCCAAAAATATTCAATGGAAGAAAGACAGTATGTTCAAAAAATGGTGTTGGCATACCTGGATGGAGGTGTGTAGAAAAATGGAAATAGATCCAAATATATCACCTTGCACAAAACTTAAATCCAAGTGGATCAAAGACCTCAACTTAAACCTAGCCACATTGAACTTGATAGAAGAAAAAGTGGAAAACACCTTCCAACGAATTGGCACAGGTGACCACTTCCTAAATATAATACCAGTAGCACAGACACTAAGAACAACAATCAATAAATGGGATCTCCTAAAACTGAGAAGCTTCTGTAAGGCCAAGGACATAGTCAAGAAGACAAAACAACAGCCTACAGAATGGGAAAGCTTTTTACAAACCCTAAAAGTAACAGATAATTGATCTTTAAAATATATAGAGAACTCAAGAAACTACAGCCCAAAATCTTAAATAACCCAATTATAAAATGGGATTCAGAACTATATGGGGAATTCTCAGCAGAAGAATTACAAATGGCTGAAAGGCACTTGAAAAAATGCTCAACATCTTTAGCCATCAGAGAAATGTAAATCAAAACAACTTGGAGATACTACCTTACACCTGTCAGAATGGCTAAGATTAAATCACAGATGACAGCCTATGGTGGAGAGGATGTGGAGCAAGGTGAACACTCCTCTATTGTTGGTGGGAGTATAAACTTGTTTAGCCACTTTTGAATGCAGTATGGAGGTTTCTCAGAAAACTGGGAATCAATCTCCCTAGGATCCAGTAATACCACTACTGTTCATATACCCTAAAGACACACTTTCACACCCCAAAAGAATTAGCTCAACTATGTTCATAACAGCATTATTGGTAATAGCAAGAACCTGGAAATAACCTAGATACCCCTCAACTGAGCAATGGATTAAGAAGCTGTGGTACATCTACACAATGGAGTACTACTCAGTAGTTAGAAAAAATATTCTAAAAGTTTTAAGCAGATGGATGGATATGGGAGAATATCCTCCTGAGCGAGGTATCAGAATCCCAGAAAGAGAAGCAGGGGATGTACTCACTCATTAGTATTGTTTTAAAAAAAAAGGAAGAGAGAGATGTCATTGTACACAAGAACTCAAGGCTAGAACATAGCTACATGACACAGTGCCTCACTTCTGCATTGATGGCCTCTGGCAGGGATATGGGTGAGGAAAGACTTGTTTCCTTTAAGGGTCTGGCCCCAGGTAGTTTAATTATGCTACAGTAAATAAATGAGTAGCATGAATGGGTGTTTTTGTAAATGGGGAAGTTATAAGAGTTGGCATGAATCTGAGAGGTCTGGTAATTGAGTTTGATGGGGTGCATGATGTAAAATCACCAAATAATAAATATATATAAATAGAATAAAATTGCAATGTAGGATAGATTTTAAAAAAAGAAAGAAAACACCTAAATGTTGGGGATGACTTCACAATCTCCTTATCAAGTGTAATTATTAAAACAGATTATTATAAAAATTGAAAAAATTCCCAAAACAAGTATAAGAAGTAAAATAATATTTTTTATGATCTTAGACAAATTATACTTTGATTTAGTCATCTTCTTAATCTTTTTATTTGCTTATTTTTTGTTTTTAGAGGCTAGAATATACATTCTTAATTTATGATAACTGTCTGGAGTTAATATTTTGTTTATTTAGATCAATACAAGAGTTGTATAATTCAATTTATATCTTTCTAAATATTAAAATATGTATATTTATAGTACCTATTCACAATATATTACTAATTTTATTGATTTAAAGAAAAAATATTTTAGAATTTAAAATTGTGTTGGTTGTTTATTGGTTATTGGGGGTGTCCTTCATTCTCAAAAAATCAGGGAAATAATTTTTCTTCACCCCTAATTTCCTTTTGTAACAAAGATCTGGTGGAGATGAGATGTCTTTGAGTCCATCTGAAAATGTTTTCATTTCATTTTTTCATTTAAAATTTGAATAATCTTTTATCAAATCTGAAATTTTAGGTTGACTTTGGTTATATAATAGAACTTTAAGGCATGAGTCCACTTTTTTACAACTTCTGCATGTACAGTGAGAAGTCAGCTTTAATGCTGCTCCTTTGACTTGAATGTCACTTCGTCATCTGGCTTAAGGTTTCCTTTTTGTAGGAAAGAATTGTATGACTTGTGGCCAA
The DNA here is from genome assembly GCA_004025045.1 of Sigmodon hispidus. Taxonomy (NCBI): domain Eukaryota; kingdom Metazoa; phylum Chordata; class Mammalia; order Rodentia; family Cricetidae; genus Sigmodon; species Sigmodon hispidus. The sequence continues at coordinate 41,101 of PVIH01005761.1, forward strand.
TGTAGGATTTTCTTTGTACTTAAACTATATGGAGTTTTCTGAGTTTCTTTGATTTCTGGCTTCACATCTTTTATTGATTTTGAAAATGAACAATAAAAATGACCCATGCTTGTCTCTTCAAATGACCCACCCCAAACCTCATTGTGCTTCCTCTCTGTGCTCATGAGGCTGGCCCACACACATCAGACATTTACTGCTGATCTGCTCTCTGATGCTCTCTTGTCATTCTCTTGTAAACTCATTGGTGCAAATTATTTGTACTGATCTGTCAATGGGTTCTCAGATTGTTTTTCCTGAATTTAGTGAAATAACACTCCCACACCCAGCCACTTAGCAACTGCTAAAGATATTACAGCTTTTACTTTAGGCCTTTCCTTTGCCTATTTTTAGGTCTTTATTTTTCACTGATGAAAATGTTCTTGTGTTACTTTCGTTTTCTTTGTAAACCACGGTTGATTTCCTAAATAATCTAGAACAATACTTCTGGATTTTTTTTTTTTTTTTGCTCTTTTGGAATCAATTGTAAGACTAAATTCTCATCTTTAGAAACACTTTTAAATGCTGAAGTTTAAAACAGATTTTTTTTGTAATAGTGTTGACTTCTGAAGTTCCTCCCCAGGTTGTGGCACCAGAATTATTGATCATTGGTTTATCTATGCAATGATTGCATTTTGTTTCAAGGAATCAAATGAATTCCAACTTGAACATGCATACCTTTACTCCCAGAACTTGAGGGCCTAAGGTAGAAAGATAGAGAGTTCAAGGCTAATCTGGGATACACAATAAATTCTAGATAAATAGAATTTAAACTTGACTCTGAAATTCAGGAACAACTAAAATCTGTAAAATTAGAATTGAAGTACAAACTTCACGAGAAGTCAAATAATATTTGAAGAACTTACTTATATAAGACCAACTGATAAGCTTCTGTTATAGATACAACCTTAGGATACAAAGCAGAATTATTCTGAGTCTAACAGTGAAATACATCAGCCATCCATGCACTCTGAATGACATTCACACACATAGACTTCAGTTACAACAATGAAAACAGGATGCACATCTCTCAAATACCACTAGTTTAAAAGATCTGGAAACTACATCATTAGTTCACATCTTTAAAATCATTTATTTTTTTAGATGAAAACTTCAGCTAAAGTGTAAGATACATGTTTTTTCCAGCCAGACTGAATAATCAGACCATTGACTAAGATCTGAATTCTCAGTAGAGCCACAGAATGAGAATTAATAACACAGCCTGTAAATTCCACTTTGTGCCTTTTGCATTATTTAATTATCTTCTGGGCTTTCTCTGCCAGATATTGTTGCCCCACTCTGAGTTAAAATCATTTATGGTCTAACAGGAAAAAAGCCCCCTACATTGCTAAACCTTGCCAAGTCATGACATAACCATCTCAGGATAAGAGAGCTAAAAAAGAGTTAATTCTCAGAGGAGAGGGCTTGTTCCCACTTCTGTGTATCATGATAGCAACTTCATTTTTCTGTGTATTTTCTTGATTTCTCTAAGTACGTTTTGAATAAAGCCCATGGTTTGGTATTCCCCATGGGTTTGATGCAGAGCTAAGTGAAGCAAATGAGAATATAAACAGAAAACCTGGGAAAGAGACACAAGGGATTGAACTTCTCCGACCCCACCCCTGCCAAGTTCCGCCACAACTTAAGGCCAAGGTGCGAACTGTGAGGTAAGATGGAAGACCTGACATAAGGTGAGTGAGCAATGGGCAGAATAAACATGCACAGCCTGAGGAAATTGTGATTCCCTGCACTATATCTCCAGTTTGATTTCTGCTTGATGATCGATCATCCCCTGCATTACTCCACATACTTGAGAAAAGAAAAACTCAATGCTTCCAGATGTGAAAAGGCATTTTATGTAGCTGATCCAACTGTATCTGCAACTGGTTAAGAACATGTAGACTTGGGCCATAGTGACTATAGAAACCATAGCCATTGTCCTTAGCCGTGGTGTCCCAGTGAAATGTATCATATTTGGGGGTAGTAGTTTTCAACAAATGGGTTGGTCATTACCCATTTGGTAAATGATTCTTTCACAGAGTCTGCTTTAAACCATCAGAAAACATTGATATTTATATTATGACTCATAAAAGTATCAAAATTATAGTTATGAAGAAGTAACAAAATAATATAATGGTTGGGGGAGTCACCACATCATGAAAAACTGTATTAAAGGGTCACAACATCAGGAAGGTTGAGAACCACTGCTTCAGGGTTCAGATGAAACCCTAAAAATAAGCTTAAAAATAAAGCACAACACACACCCCTGCCAACATGGGGAGTTTGAATACATTATAGTTGTAAGTCATTGTAAAAATACTGTGACATTGTACTCATATTTTTTTTTAAATTCTGTACTTGAGTAACTAGTCACTGTTTCTAACTACTATGAAATAGTTCTATTACAATCTAAAAAGATCCATTATTTTTAAATTAATGCATTTAAAGTATAAAGCTTAAAGATAGCAAGAGGAGCAGAAGGCTAATCAATTTTGAAAATGTGTTTTTGTATTAAGAAGACTGCAGGGCTAGAGGCATGGATACGTGTTTAAGAGTAGTATTACTCTTGCAGGGGACCCTAGTTGGCCCCCTAGCACCCACATAGGACAGTTCACAACTGCCTGTAACTCCAGCTACCAGGGACCTACCACTGGCTGCTGGCTCTGTAGGAACTGAGCTCATATGCACATACTCACGTTCTTACATACATACAAACACATAATTAAAAAATAAAACCTTAAAAATCAATTAAAAGTCATTAAATATGTTCTCTTTTCCTTTATGATTTTTTAATTGAAAATAGAATATTCCCTCGTATAAAACACTCCAACCACAGTTTGTACTCCTTCTGATCTTCCAATCTTCCCCACTTACTCTCTCCTCCCAATTCCTCCCCCGCTTCTATTTTCTCTTGAGAAAAGAGCAGGCCTCCAAGAGATGACAGCCCAACAGCACACAACAAGACACAACAAATCAGGGCAAAGGCCGATATGTAGAGGCTGAACAAGGAAGCCCAACAGCAGGAAATGTGTCCCAAGAGCCAGCAAAAGAGTCAGGGACACACCTGCTCCCCCTGTCAGGAGTCTCACAGAAGCAGCAAACTAACAGCTATAACATACACACAGAGGACCTGGTGCAGACCCATGCAGGTCCTGTGCCTTGAGGTTCCCGACTCTGGGAGCCCATATGAGCCCTGCTTAGTTGATTCAGTGGGCCATGTTCTCCTGGTGTCCTCCGTCCCCTCTGATTCCTACAATCTTGCCTTCATTTCTTCCATGGGTTCTCTCAGTCTCTAAAGGGAGAGCGCCAAAGGAGACCTCCAATTTAGACTCACTCTCTTTCTGCAAAATGTCTAGCCATGGTTCTTTGAACACACTGCCATCTGATGACAGCTGGACAAGGCACCGATCTACTGATCTATTAGTAGAGCAGAATATAATTAGAAATTATTTCATTGATTTTTTTTTTTTTTTTTTTTTTTGCCAGGAGTGTTTGGTTCTACCCTAAGTATCTGGGCCATCTGGTCTCCAGTTCCATTTATCCAGGCAGTATAGAGCATAAGCTCCCTTTCATGGTGAAGACTGCAAGTGAAACCATGCATTCATTGTCCACTCCCACAAGTTCTGTACCACCCTTGGACCAGCACATCTTGCAGGTGGACATAGTGTGGATAGCATGTTTTGTGGCTGGTTTGGTATCCATCTTTCTCTTTCTGTGGCTTGCAGAATACCTTCTCTCACCTTACTGACTTTTTAAGAGGAAGTTTCTTAGCAAAGTGGGGCATCTTGAAATGATAGTCTTGCTTCACTGAGCACTTGTGGCAAGTGCTCAACTGAGCATGTGCTATCTTAAAATTTCTACAGAAACACTCTTAATGTCTTTTGCTGTAAAGCAGAATGGAAACATAGCAATCTTTCCAATAGTTCATATTCAGGTGGGCTAGAGGCTGAGATCTTCTTTAGAACCCCCATCCAGGCTCAGAAGACACTCAGGGGAAATGAGAGTGACTTTGCGTTTTTCATTGCTCTGGTCACTTGCTTCCATCAGTGATCCCAGAAGTCATTTAACTAAACATTAAAGTGTTAGGAGGCCCCACTAATATTTATTTATTTAAGAAAGGATCATATTGAACTTAAATCCCCAATTCTCCTGCCTTTTGGATACTGAATACTGAGATTGGAAATATGTACCCTATGCCAGTCTATGATACATACTCATTTTACTCAGCTAGGGCATGGATGGTAAAAGTTATATAATTTGTTTCTTGGGAAGTTGGAGACAGAAGCAATTGAAACTACTCAATCTTATAATTGGGCTTGAGTATATTTTGCAAGGGTGACCATTAGCATCAGATGACCAAAACAGGACTCACAGATAAATACTAAGCCACCATCTTCTAAACAAGTACCAACTGATTACATCCCTTCCCCAGAACCTCCAGCACCCAGTGAATCTGGCACCACTTAATCAGCTTCCCCTGTGTCATAGACCTATTTGTTTGATCTATAAACTAGTGAGGAGGCATATTTGGGCCATGCTTTTCCATCTCCAAATACTCAGTCACTTCATGACTATTCTTTCTCTTTTGCGACACTAAGAATTTCAGAGATTGTTCACTGTGTTGTGGGGAAATTGGGCCTTGTTTGCTACCATATGATGCTCCTAATAGAACATAGCCTTTTATTTCTAGAATAATATAGAAGATCAGCTAGGGGAAATTCTTTCCCTTCAGGCTCCAGTAAACAAAAGAGAGACAAATTCATGACCGTTAAGGGACACTGCTGCAGGAAATGTCCGGTTCCTCATGTGAAACCCTTTAGACTTGAATAAGGCGTCCAGAGACTAGCTAGCTTTCTCCCTGTTTCTCTTCCCACTGACTGCTGGTTTAGTTAAAAAGCCATTTCATTGGTTGCAGCATCCCATAGGCAGATGCCTATTCAGGACTTTGATGAATGAATAAAACATTAGAGCTAATGACTGAAGATTGGATCTCTGGGCAACTTTGCTCTAACCCTGGGCTTCCCACAGTTGCTTGCAGATCTCAAGAATGATGTAGACTGTGCGGGGATTGCAATGTTTAAAATAAGAAGGAACAGTCCTCCTTTAAGTTAGGGAGGAACTGCCTGGGACCACCCAGGCTTTTATTCTTGTCTCACCTGCAACAATATTTTCTTGAAAGATGTGTTTAACTTTAGCTCCCTCTCTTTTTTATTCCTCAAGAAGTGTACAATGTGTCTTAATTATTTGCATCCCTTTTGTTTCTTCTCATTAACTACATCCACTTCAAATGATTCTCTCCTCCCCCCCCCCAAGTCGATCCTGACTTTGGTGTCTTTTCTTTTCTCTTCTTTTCTTTTCTTTCTCTCTCTCTCTCTCTCTCTCTCTCTTTCATGTTTTTTTTTTCTCAATGACTTTTACTAGGGTTGCTTACATGAACAAACTGAACCACGGGAAACTTGATATAGAGTAGAAAAAACCCTTCTAGTCAGGAGAGCGGACTCTGGCCTGGGTAGGCACCACTGCTGGGAAGGTGGATTCACCTTACATCATGCTAAAGAGATAGTAATTACTCTTCAATGAGACACTGTCCTTTTTCTCCTCAGAATCTCTTGCCCCCAGTGAAGGACCTTCCTGACAACAGCCACATAGCATCACGAGTCTGTACAATTTTCTAAATAGTTCAGAAAATTGAAACTTTTTTTCTATTTCTTTTCTATGCATGCTTTCCTTAATGTTTGGGACTTTTCCAAGGAACATTCAGGCTTCCTTATTGTTTAACTAAACTCCTCCTTCTGACCATGTGGCTGCTTGCCTACGTGTGCCTGACCCTCATGCCATGGTCTTTTTCTATATCTTTTCCATCTGCACCCTCTAAGCAGCTGATGAGGTTTTATAGCTTAATTCCCTACAAGGTTTTCTGTTAAGTTCTAATAATATTGTCTTCTGCTTGAGTCTATTAAATTCTTTTATCAGTGAGACTAAGACTCCCAAGACCTTGACTTTGGCTGTACCATTACCAGCACTTCCAATACTAAAGAAAATGACTTCATCTCCATCAGTAATCATTATGTGGCAAAACTTGTGAAGGTGGGCTCCTCATGATCCCCCGTACTGTTCCTTTTTGTTTTATCACTGCGGTTTCCATTGATCTTAAGGTATATATAATCTAGGGTGGGTTGATTTTCCAGTTTTCTCAGTTGTGATAACAAGTCAAGCATGAATATTTGGGATGCCATCTGTCCTAGTACCTCTCTTTACCCTCGGTGACCAGCTTACAATGGCTGCTATACTACTCTTGTCCCTTGATGCCTATTTATGAGTAATATGCTGGTTCTTATGACTTGCCGCCTATGGTTGCAGTCTCTCTCACACAAGCCAGAGAAGTGGGTAAGAAGTGCACCCATGATGAACTTGTTTCACAGTAAGAGATTGAGAAGCAGGATCGATTTCAGGGACGTTGGCCAAAGGTGGGATTATGTTTTCAAATCCATATTTGAAGGAAGGCTTCAGAAAGTAGCTTTAGATAACCAGGCATGCTCCAATGACTGAGGTCGAGGGATTCAAAACTTGCCTTCTGCAGTCCACATGATGTCACCCAGGGGAAAAGTATGCTATTTCATGGGAGACAATTTATAACCTGCTGCCTGGGTCCCGAATGGCTGCTTCAAAGCTGCAGGCTGAGAAGCTGCAGTATGATAGTCTTAGCTTCTGAGATCCATGTTTCTCTTAACATATTTTTCACATTTTAAAAGATTAACAGAGTTAGAGTAGGTTATGAAGTGTGCCTTGAGAACACTGTATTTTAATTTCACCGAATCCGATTCAATTTGGCAAAACAATGTGGGCTGGAAATCATTCTAGTAAACTCCCAGATTCAGTGAGTAGATAACCTCTCTTGTCAAAAAGGCAGGTCTTAACTGTAAATCTTGTGCTTGTAATAAGAGAACCATAGTGAAGTTTCAGGGCTCAGTAGCTATGGCAACTGCAGATTTCAGTCAATACTCTTTGATCTTCACCATTAGATAATCATGTCTGATTGCTGCACATAATCCTTTTCCCCAAGGAGATCAATACATTCTTACTGAAATACTTCAAAGTATTCTAGTCCCTAGACATGCTTAGGGACTTTCTGGTGGTTACTCTCTTCATTGGTCTTACTGTGTGATGCTTGCGTAAGTACCAACGCTGGCAAGCCTCAGTGATGATGTAACTCCTACTTCATGTGTCTATGTCTTTGCTAAGAGTATGATCGTAACTGGATATTTGTGTATATGAACACATATCAAGCATATACAAACATATAGCTCTGCACTGTGTATGCTGTGCGTGATTGTAATGTGAGCCCATCTGAGAAGTAAAGGTGAGGAAAAACTCAGGAGCAGGAGTTTTTAGTAATAAAGATGTATTCTACATCTCAATTTGGAAATGATTGGTGGCAAATCTCACCTAGCTGTCGTCAGTATTGATGTAAGGTGACAATGACACTGTACCTGCATAGGTGAACTAATAACAAGAAGAAGAAGTCACCTAGAGCAATGCAGATTCATGCCTTAACTTGGTTGTTTCTCATTCTGCTTCTACCTCGTACTTAGTGACCATTGCATGGAATTCATGATTCCTGTTAGACATGGTTTGTAACCTTAAGAAGCATTCAAATTTAGTTAAGGAGGTATGAGTCACATAAAGAAATTAAACGTCAGAGCAGTATGCTAATCACAAGTCCAAAATCAAGTTCTGGGGTCTGTGTGTGAGAGGGGACTTTGTGCAGGAGAAATCTGAGAGGATGTCAAGAAAGATATAGCTGCTGATCTGGACCACAGCAGGCGAAGAACTTTAGCAGCATCAGCATGGTGTAGGGGTCTCAGGAGAGAGGCTAGAGTTCATGAGATTCTAGATGTACAAAGAGGGCATTTGACAAGAGGAACTGGGGCTACTGAACAACCTAAGAGCATTTAGAAAAGCCAACATGGACAAATGAACTGCCGTACCATTACAAAAGAGAAATTAAATAAGCTTCTGGTCTGTTTTGTTCGACTTCTATAAAATAATCTCTTTCTTACCTGGAAATGCTAAACCATTTTTCAAAAAATGTAGTTTTATTAATTATTCTTGTATGCACTTCTTCTGTGTAGCAGGTGCATGCAGTGTCTTTGGAGGTGAGAAGGTGTTGGGTCCTCTGACACTGAAGTCACAAATGGTTGTGAGCTACTATGTGGGTGCTGGGAATTGAACTTGGGACCTCTGAAAGAGCAATTAGTGGTCTTAACCACTGAACCATTGCTTCAGGCCCATGAAATGCTAAAACATTTTAATTGGTAATTGAAAGGAAAACAACTGATTTCCAAAGTGGCTGTCTAAGTTTATAGTCCCACCAGCAATGGAAGAGTGTTCCCCTTGCTCCACCTCCCCTCCATCATAGGTTGTCTTCTGTGCTTTTAATCTTAGCCATTCTGACAAGTGTATGGTATCTTGAATGGTTTTGATCTGCATTTCTCTGGTGGCTAAGAATCTTGAGCAGTTTTTTTTTTTTTTTTTTTTTTTTTTTTTTTTTTTTTTTTTTTTTTTTTTTTTTTTTTTTTTTTTTTTTTTTTTTTTTTTTTTTTGATGTGTCTTTCAGCCATATAGAGTTCTTCTGTTGAGAATTACCTACTTAGCTCTGTAGTCTATTTTCCAATTGAGTTTTTTGGTTTTTTTTTTTTACCTCTAGTTTCTTGAGTTTTCTATGTATTTTAGAGATCAGTCTTTTACTTGATGTAGAGTTGATGAAGATTCCCATTCTCTAGACTGTTATTTTGTCTTATTAACCGTGTCCTTTGTTTTATGGGAGTTTCCCAGCTTCAGGAGGTCTCATTTATTAATTGTTGCATTCAGTGTCTGTGCTACATGTGTTGTATTTAGAAAGTGGTCTCCTGTGTCAATGTGTTCGAGGGTAATTCACACTTTTTTTTTATTACTTGGTTTAGTGTACATGGGTTTATGTTGAGGTCTTTGATCCTCTTGGACTTGAGTTTTGTGCAAAATGATAGATATGGATCTATTTGCCTTCTACATAACATCATTCAGTTTTGACAGATCATCAAAGAACTGGGAATCAATTTACCCAATGATTCAGCAATACCACTATTGGACATATGCATAAGGGACACATAGGCTTACCTCAAGGGCATTAGCTCAGCTATATTCATAGCAGCATTATTTGTAATAGCCAGAGCTTGGAAACAACTAGATGTCACTGAACTTAAAAATGGATTAAAAAATTGTGGTACATTTACACAATGGAGTACTACATAGCTGTTAAAAAATGACATTCTGAAATTTTCAGGCAAATAGATAGATGTGGATAATATCATCCTGACTAAAGTAACATAGATTCAGAAAGATAGGCATGGTATGTATTCATTCCTAAATGGATTTTAGATATAGAGCAAAGAATAACCAGGCTACAATCCAATGGCAACCCCCCCCCCCCCCGGCTTCCACCTGCAGCAGCTAGGTAAAAGTAAGAAGTTAACAGAGACTTCTGTAAGTTCCCCTGGAAAGAGGATACAGAGAAGATCGCCTGAAAAAATTGCAATCATATGGGGCAAGGGAGTAAGGAGAGGTGAGAAAAGAACCTGAAAGAATGAAATGGTTGAGCATGGGGAGGGTAAGCAACAGAGAGGGAGAGCAAAGAAGTAGATATCCTGATAGAGGGAGCCATTGTGGGATTAGAGAGAGACTCGGTGCTAGGGAATAACCAAGAACCCACAGGATGAGCTCAGGTAGGACTACAAGCAATAGTGGAGAGGGCACCTAAATTGACCTTACTATATTATCATATGCTTGACTATCCTAATTGTCATTATAGAACCTTTATCCAGCAGTTGATGGAAGCAGATGCAGAGATTCATAGCTAAATACCAGGTTGAGCTACTGGTCCAGCTGACCAGATTGCATGAGCAGAGAGATCAGGATCATGATGGGGAGACCCATTGAGTAGACTGTCCCATGCTGTTGTAAGCTAGCAGACTCTGAAATGACAGCTGACAAACCTTCATGGAACAGATCTGGACCCTCTGAATGTAAACGACAATTGAAAGGCATGGGCCGGGGCTGGAGCCTCTTCCAATCACACCAGAGTCTATCCCGGGTCTGTAAACTGGTTCCTTGAAGCCCATGCATAGTGGGAAAGCACCTTTCTCAGTCTTGATACTTGCAGGAGGGACTTGGTCTGACCTCACTTGTATATGCCGGACCGAATTGACTTCCCTTGAGATTCCTTGCCCTTTCTAAGGAGAGAATGGGGGCTGGGGATGGGGAGGGAGGAAGAGGCTGGGGAAAAGACTGGAGAAAGTAGCAGGAAGGGGAACAGTGATAGGTATGGGCAAGCATGTTAACTGAAAAGGGAAACAACTGATATTTATGTTTATTGAAATAACATTTAGTAAAAAACTAATGCTTTTTTCTTACTATTTCTTTTAGCAAGATATTTTTAAGGCAGTAAGAAGGCCTGCTTATGAAGAAAATCTCAGAGCAATGAATCTGCTGTATGCCTGCTGTACTTAAGGACTCAAGGACACCAGTAGCTGGGACACGGAAGGGAGATGTCAGAGTTGTGGAGTTTGGTATCATTATGAAAAATGACCTTTCCTTTAGAAGGTACAGAGTATTCCATGGTTACTGAGAGGGGACCTTGAGCTGTTTCTGTTTTAACAGAATTTTCTTGGCTGCTGTGCTGGCAAGCAGTGGGGGCAGTTAGATAGTTGCTGTTGAAAGGAGTTAAGTAAGACAGGGGAGTGGCCTGAAGCAGGGGGAATAGTGCTAGAGAAAGGCATGAGGTGTGTTTACCAAACTTCTGGGTGTATTCTTAGGGAAGGCTGGGTTAGACAGCTGAAGAATTAGAAAGAGGATGAAGAGCATATGCAAGAAAAATACCCAAAGGTTATTTGTGTGGGAAACTGGAAGGAAGTAATAAACAGAAACAGGGGAACTGAAGAAGCATGTCCTTAGCTCAGGCTAGTGATGAGTGCCATGGCTTCAGTTCTGAACACATCAGGCTTCAAACACCTATGAATGGGGGACATAAATAGGTAGTAGGTACATAGAAGAGGAAACATTGCATTAGGAAGGCTGTTGGTTATCTAACAGATCAAGGTTAAGTAAAGTTTACTGATTACAGTACACTTGACTCCATTAAATTGATAAGTTCAGTATCTGCCTGATACTTCGAGAGGCAAACAATCATCTTAGAATTTTTTGAAAGGATTGTACTCATGATAAAAGAAGGACATGCCCAGCTTTTCCCTTTTGAAATGGGACTATTAGCGGTGCAAGCACTGAGTTGTATGGAGCACACCAGCACACTGGAGTGAAGCTGGGATGCTGGATAACCGGAAGCAGTTGCTAAGGGATGGAAAGGATAGGTAGGTATATCCACACTGGAAAGGATAGCTTCCCATAGGGATCTAGTATGTGAATAAACTTTCAGGAAAAGTTAGAGGTTTTCAGAGATTAAAAGTTGGTGAGTAATAAGACAGAGATTTTTTATCCCCACCAAAGAGATCTTATCTTATGAAGGAAGCCAAATACTGATTATTCTCTTGAGTTCACCTGCTATTGATTTACACTTACTGCATAATCTCACTGCAGAAATGAGTGATGACCTTCACATGAGCTTAGAGATCTTTTGGCTTATGGGTGGAGACTCATTTGAGTGGGTGATAGAGGAAATCAATAGTTCTTAAAATACTATTTCAAATTTATTTTTTTCAAATGAAAGTTTTACAAATTATATTTCTGCAAGGAAGAGATATAGATATAGGTAGATAGATCAATGGTAGATAGATAGATGGATAGATAGATAGATAGATAGATAGATAGATAGATAGAACATGTATGTAGAGGTTGTAGAAGTGAGTACATCTAGGGAGGAGGGTGTTCAGCTCTCTCTTTCTACCATATGGATTTCATGGACTGACCTTCAGTATCAGACGTGATATCAAGCACATTCTCTGTTGCTGGCACATTCTCTGTTGCTGAGATATAACATTCTGACCCAGTGCACAGAGAAGGACTTATACTTGCAGGTCACAGTCCACCCCTGAAGGAAGATAGCAGGAACTTGAAGCAGAAACATCTGAGAAATGTTTCTTGCTGACACTCCCTCTGGTTCACTAAAGCTCAAGAAGCTAGCCACTAGTTAACCATAGAGACCAGGCACTGGAGGCATATACACTTAATCCTAGCATTTGGAAGGAAGAAGCAGAAAGATCAGGAGTTCGAGGCCACCCTGAGCTACTTGAGATTAATTCAGTTTAAAAGAGAATCAAAGCCAGTGAAGGCTCACACCTTTAATCCCAGCACATGGGATCTCATGCCTTTGATTTAAGTAGTTAAAAGGCACACCTTTAATTCCAACACTAGGGAGGTGGAGAGAGGAAGTGATATGGCTGGACAAAGAGAGGAATATAAGGTGGAGGCAACAAGCACTCAGCCCCCTTGGTCTGAGAAGGTAAGGTAAGCTGTCGCTGTGGCTTGCTTATTGTCTCTCTGATCTTTTAGTATTTTCCCCAGATCTTCTCCAGGATTTTATAATCAAGACCAATTAGAATTTGAGATACAATACTACCACCAACCCAAATACACACACACACACACACACACACACAGAGAGAGAGAGAGAGAGAGAGAGAGAGAGAGAGAGAGAGAGAGAGAGAGAGAGAGAGAGAGAGAGAATTAGTGAATTAGTTCCTGGTTTACTGACGGAATCTGCCTGTTGGAAGGCAGCAATGGTTCTCATTACCTGACTGTGCCTAACCTTCTTGTCTTATTCTGATGCAGCTATTTTGCCTGTGTGTTTTTTCCTTATGCTGAAGAAATGTGAAATGTGTGTATTTCAAGAGCCAACCTGTGTTAACAGTTCCAGTCCCAAGTGATCTTGCCTCAGGCTCTGAGAGAGACTAAGAGCAACACAGAAGGATTGTTGTCTCCACTCGAGATACATGATTCCAGCACGAGACTCCAGGGAAGGCACTCAATTGCAATGGAAAGAGTGATGGAGCAAGGTTTATGTTCAAGGAGAAATGTCAGGAGTTGCTATGGAAACATCCTAGGCAGGTTGGTTAGTGTGATGAGCAAGAACCATGGAATATAAGTACCTCTGAAGATTCTCAGAAATTTTCTATAAAAACAGAACTTTATCTAGCCTGTAGGGAGAAAATTAGAAGCATTGAGATACAACTATCAGCACCATATAGTTATGTATTCACATTGGCCACCATGACTTCTCACAGAATTCCCTGCACGAAAAGAAGCAGGCACCATCTCTATAATGACCTCTCTTGTAAGCCATGTTCTGTACTGTATTTGCTCACACACTGGAGAGTCTCACTCTGGATGTCTATGTGGAGGAAAACTCATGTCATAAATGAATGATGACTTTCAAAGTCTTCTTTCCAACTCTTAAGAATGTGTATAAACTTTCCCAAATAAAATATCCAGTTTTAGTGAGAAAAAAATGATGCCATATTGAGAAGATATTGGTTAAACTGTGAAAATTTTGTGATATACTGGGTATAAGTTTGGGAAACCTATTATATAGCATGATTTAGCAATATGTTTAAATTTTCTGAGAAAGGAAGAATGTTCTCACTAAACACACTAAACACACACACACATATACAAATAACTATGTGTGGTAGCAGACATTTTTACTTGCCAGATTAAATTTTATATTTCTAAAAGGATCACATTGTACACCTTCAGTCAACTCAATGTTTTGTTTGTCAATTATACCTCAATAAAATTTGGAGAAAAGTCATGTGGTGCCTTTGCCTTGCCTGTGTCCGTAGACTGATGTGTGGTCTTTTTGAGAAGAGGCTTTGGGGCTCTTCTTTGTGTTTAGATGTAAGTGACCGTAAGAAGTTCATAGTAAGGGTAAGGAGATGAAAATAAAACAAAACAAATTATACATGGGGAGCTATTAAATAGGGAGAATTTGTGTACTACCAGCTTAAAAATGGCTGTCCAGCCTGAAATCTGGACATTAGTTAAGACTATAGCAGAAGATGATCTGATATAATCTGCGATAATCATCAGCTCTTCCTTAGTACACATATACAAAGGTTTGTACACGTATGTATATGCTTTAGTTAGTTTGAGTGTATCCATCAAAGCTTACATTTCTTCTTTTGAAGTGTGACAGTGAGAGAGGTGTAGGATTACTAAGAGGTGGCACTTAGCTCAAAGTGGTTAGCTCATGTTAGGTCTTGGGCACTCTGCCCTTTGGAAGTAATTGATGGAGTCTGCTTGGGGCTCCAGTAGCTTTCCATAAGAAAAGGTTGTCACAAAAGACATTTGAATCTCTCCAGCTTCCTATCCTTCCATATAATCTCTCCCTGTTGCTGTATTTGGTCCCAAGGCCAGTTCTCATATTAGGAAGAACCTCAGGGGGTTGTGACTAGAAGCAGAGCGTGTATTGGTGTTATATTCCTAAACTTCCAAAACATTTGGATAAGAAAACTTTTTTTCTTTACAAAACCCAGCCTTGGGTACTTTGTTATGGCCACAGGAAACATGCATTCGTGTATGTGTGTAGACATGTTTATGTAGATATGTTTTTATGTACATAAAAATTTATATTGCTCATTGAAGAGAAGCTTGAATTTGAAAGATAACATTTGCATTAAGAATGTGAAAACAACATATAAAATAACTCAAATATACTTACAGCAGAGTTTCTCAACCTTCCTAATGTACGATGATCCTTTAATGCCATTCCTCATGTTGTGGTGACCTCGCAACCATAAAATTATTTTCATTGTTACTTTGTAACTATATTTTTGCTACTGTTATGAATTGTAATGCAAATATTTGTGTTTTATGATGGCCTTAGGCAGCCGTTGTGAAAGGGTTATTCGTCCCCCTAAGGGGTCATAACCCACGGGTTGAGAAGCACTGCCTTGAAGACTTGTTGCATTCCAGGGAAATCCTCAAGTTCAATTGGCTTTCTAAGTCAATGCTGGCTCCACATTTTGCACAGCAAAGAGAGGTGGTGGTGTGTTTCTGTGGTTTGGCCACAGGAGTGGTATTTGTCTGTAATTGCTACGAAACTTTCCGTTGGAGCCTGTTCTAGTTCTCATACCTGTGGCTTAGGTTTGTTGGTGCAATCGCATCTAATAACTGTGAGAGAAGGACTTCAGAGGGCTGTTTCTGCAGGCCCTGTGGTTTGCCAGTTAGTCACGGTTCAGAGGTAAGTGAGGTAAGAAAGAGCGGCAAGAAAAAAATGTATGTGGGTGGAGAGGAAAATGTGGTCAGGGTCAAGGGCAAAGGTGCAACTGAGACTCCTTTATCCCCATCGATTCCAGTTCTTTTAAAGCACGCTAGTATCTCTATTTTTGCTAGTGTCTAATAAAGAAGCACCTTAACAAGGTTACATGTCATCTTCATAAAGATGAGAAGAAATTCTTACATGATTGTCATGTGAGAGCTTAACATTGCTTCTGGGTTACTCTGTTTCAAGACTGCTTCCTTGTTAAATATCTAGAGGTGAGTTGAGGAACATCAGAAATCAGTTTATTGTGCCTTAGGCTGGATTAGAATCCCTACTACATAGCCTTCATGTTTTTGCAAGTATTATTCCTTGGTTCCTCCCCGTGCTTGTGTGTTGTGCTGAGATGCAGTCCTTTCCAGGATCCAGTCCACTGTGTCCAAGTAATAGAGGACAATCAATTTAGCAGTCATGGCACCATGTCAAATGTATTGATTCAGTTATTTTCTAAAATAGGCTTTTACTGGCTTGGGTGCTGGTCCTGAGCCTACTACCAGGCAAGAGCAGAGGACAAGAGAGGATGTGCTCATTACTAGGTGGGAAAGTCAGAGGTCAGTGCTGGGAAGGGATCATCTAAGGGCACAGGAGGAAGGAGGGGTCATTGGGAAATGATTGCTCACTACACAGGTTGCTTAGTGTGTTGAAATAAAAAACCCACAAATGTTTTTCCTATGTCTCATAATATTAACTACTCCCATTGGCCACAAGCCACTTGACTTTAATGGATTATCTGGCTTGGAAAGTCAGAAAAAAATCCCCCTTCACCTTTTAGAGGGCTCCCTGATTTAATATCACTGTGAAGTTCTTGCCACAGTATGATCATAAACACACTCGTTTTTCTGTTCCACATTTGTGTATACTCCTTGAATTCCCTGTAATCTAATGTAAAACCACTTACAGAGCAGCTTCCTGTGTTAGGCAGGTAAAGGGCCAGCTCCTGGAGGCACAAAGATAATAATCTAGGCCATTTTACCACCCATTGCAATAGCATCTGGAGAACACAGATTAATCAAAAAACAGCTACAGTAAGCAGCATGACGCACTGACTTCAGCCTGATGGAGACCTTTTCTGCCCTGGGCTCCAAGTTTTACCATACCTCTGTCTCACAGCATTTGCTGATCACGTGGGAAGCAGAGGATAATACAGATGCTCTTTGAATTTATGTGAACCCAAAAGGGACTGGGGTGGTTTGCAGCTTCAAGAAGGAAATGGAGAAGTAGGAGCAGGCAAGTGGCCCTAAGGTGCATCTCCGAGAGAAGCCCATAGTGTGTGTCAAACACGTTCCTTTCTCTACAAAGGAAACACTTTGAAGTGAAGCAGCACTGTGCTGTAGTGTGTTCAGAACTCATTTTGTCATCTCCACGGCCTGTGCATAAAAACCGAATGGCGGATTTGGCTGGCGTTCTATGTGCTATCAGTTGAGCATGTTAAAATGTGGAGGTAGAGGCAGAGACTAGGTGAGACACATGGGTTTAGCCTGGCTAAAGAGGAAAATAAGGTTCTGCTTGTAGGGCTTTTCATTTCGAAATTACCCTAGGAGTTCTGCCATGACATTTTGTTCTCATTGTTGGTGCTATTTACCTTTATTATTTTTATTTTACATGAATCTCAAATGCCATAAATAACATTTCACTATAATATTCAAAAAAGTGCAACTCTCATGTAGAAAATTCTCTGTCTTAGCACATGTTCCATAAATAATTGGGAAAATATGCTTTCTGCTGTGACTTAGCAGATCACTTTATAAATGACAGTTGGACCAAGGTTAAGAGTGTTGTCCTCATCTTTCTGGTAACTTGTTATAACAGTTATTTGTTGATTTTGTATTCATTGTGTATGTGTGTGTATACAATCAATTTAGCAGTCATGGCACCATGTCAAATGTATTGATTCAGTTATTTTCTAAAATAGGCTTTTACTAGCTTGGGTGCTGGTCTTGAGCCTACTACCAGGCAAGAGCAGAGGACAAGATAGGATATGCTCATTACTAGGTGGGAAAGTCAGAGTTCAGTGCTGGGAAGGGATCATCTAAGGGCACAGGAGGAAAGAATGTGTGAATATAGACACACATGTGCCACAGTGCTCATAAAAGTAAGAAGGCAACTGGTGCCCCAGTCTTCTCTCTCTCTCTCTCTCTCTCTCTCTCTCTCTCTCTCTCTCTCTCTCTCTCTCTCTCTGACAGGTTCCCATGTCCTTTTTCTTTCTTCCTAGTGTATATGCCAGGCTAATTGGCCTGCAAAGGTCTTGGGATTTCCCCTCTCACCACACCCATCCCTCTTAAGAGTGCTGGGATTATAGATGCATACACTACCACGTCTGGATCTAGGGGGTAATGAGGATCCAGACTCAAGCTCCCATACTTCTACAGCAGATGTTTTTATCTACTGAGCAATCTCCTCAGCTCATATATCAATTATTAAAATGTGGATTGTTAGACTAAAATGCTGAATTTGTTGTTTTCTGGCCTATATGTTAGTTACTATGCATAATCATTTGTACATAAAATGTCTCCCACAAGCTTCTGTGTTTGAACTCTTGGCCTTCAGCTAATGATGCTGTATTGAGGGATAGGTCCTAGGTGGAGGAAATAGTTCACTAAGAAGTGTGGCCTTATACTGTATAGCCTGGCTATGGTTTCAACCAAAATGTTCTCTGTCTTCTGATCTTTTGATGTACACACAAATACCACTGCTATTGTGCATACATATTCCCTCTACTCCAGCTGGCATTCATTGCTTTTTATGTTGGACTATTCCTGCTCACACCAAAGGCCGAGATTTTATAGAATCCACTTACTATTGTAAAATGATTTTTAATCACTTCTCTATATAATCTGGTAATATTTATTATTCCAAAACCACTTACGGTACAAAGGAAATTTTTGATAGGATGAAAAGAAGGGCAGAGACACACAAGGGAATGTGATGGAACTTCTTCCCGGAACATGCTGGGGCCAAGAGAGAGAGAGTCACCTCTGTGTCCTGGGGTCTCTGCCGCTGGCCACACCCCGATGGGATTCAGTTCCCAGACATCACAAGTGTTTACCCTGGTAAACTCTGATTTCCCGCTACGTTACCCCCTTTTGTCTAAATAAGAAAGTTTTAAACTAAGTATAAGACTGTATATCACTGTATATCATAGGGATTATCATAATGTTGTGTTCGGGGAAGGGAAAGGCACTAACATAAGCAAGGTCACACTGAAACTAACAAACAACAAACGCAAGGTATATCTTAATGTGTAGAATATTGATACAAGGCAATGTACAGGGATTGCTTTAAGGCTGTTTATCTTGAATGATAAAGTTTTAATACCTGAGTGTTTTTGTTGAGATATGAAGTAATAGCAACCTATAATTTCTAAGTATATATCACCAATCAATAGAGATATTTTCTGTCAAATGTATGGTTACACTATTTTACCACCATTTAAACATCATAAATGTATTTGCAAAAGTTTTGTTGATAGCTTATTATAAATCTATACTATATTCTAATCTAATGGGACCACTGTCATTCTTGTGGTTCATGGTAACTAAGATGTCACTATGTCACATAAAAATGTGTGTCTGTGTGTATTCATTAACCTATGTAGCTATTCATTTCAGAACTTTTTGGTATTTTGAGTCAATATATATTCCTACCCAGTATCATTTTTTTTAATCTAAAGGATTTCTTTAAACATATATAAATGATTTGCTTTTTATAATTTTTAAATTTTGTGTGTATATGTGCGGGGACAGGTCCCCACAGAGTCCAGAAGAGGCCGTTAGATGCTATAGTTGGCATTGCAGGCAGTTGTGAGATGACTGATATCCGACAGGGGAATGAACCCAGGGTTTCCGGAGCAGCATCACTTACCTGCTGCGTCACTGAGTCATCTTTCTAGTTCCTGGATGATTCTTTATAAATCAAATGAACAGTGATTCTACCAATACCTTCAAGAAAACACCAAATAAGTGAATGGGGGAGGGGCGAGGGAGGAATTGGGAGGAAGGGGAAGGAAAAACTTTGGTGAAAAGTGAAAAATTTATTAGAAGTTGCCAAGTATAAAATTCTTGATTGGTAAGCTCTGTTTTTAGTACTGTAAAATGTTGATCCACTGGCTTCTTTATTTTTATGAGAATCATGAATTCTCCGCTTTACTTTGTTAGGTGTCTATATTCTCTGGCTATTTTTAAGATATTATCTTTGTCATTGGTTTAATCAGCTTGATTTATAATGTTATGTTGCAGTAGTTACAAGTTTTTTGTTCTTTAGGTTTAACAAGTCCTTATATAAAGAGAAATTTTGTTTTGTTTTGTTTTGTTTTTAACCAAAGTTGGAAAAATTTTGAGATGTGTGGAAATTTTCATTCTAGAATGTAGTTATTGGGAATTGGTTTGGATTTATTTCTTAATAGTGTAAATGGTCAAACACCTTTTGTTGTTCTGGAAGAGATTTTCCATGTTTACCTCCCATTCTTATACAAAAATTTACAATAGATATTTATTCTTTAAAATTTATTATTTTGGATGGATTTGGAGAATATCTTCCTGAGAGAGGTATCACAAACCCAAAAAGATAAGCAGGGAATGTATTCACTCATTTGTGGACTCTAAATAAAAAAGCAAAAAGCAAAGCATGTCCAAGATGCAAACCACAAACACTGAACAGCTTGGGATCTGAAACACCTTGGACTGGCACCTTGGAGCCCATGCCCTCCAGAGGAACACCTGACCCAGTCTTGATGTTGGGGTGAGGAAAGTGGATCTGCCTGGAGTGGATGCTGAACTGTGCCACATTGGGACCTTGGGACCTGCTGCCCTTGCTGGGGAGGAGATGGGGAGAAGAGAGAGTGACTGGAAGGGGTGGGAGAGGGAAGGGGGCTTGGACAAGGATATACACGGATAGAAAATGTGACTTATTCATAACAAAAAATAAATACAATTTATTATTTTAGATTTTTCATCTTTACATCAGATTTCTCCTTTCTATCCAACTTCAAATTATTTCTCTTTCTTAAAAATAAAGCAGGAACACACACACCACGGCATGTCCTTTGTATTGGTCATGAAGGAGGCCTACACTGGAGTGCAGTTAATATAACCAGTGACACCCCATTGAGGAAAACTGGTTTTCTCTCTTCTCCCGGTTATCAGTTGCAAATAAATTCAGGGACAGGAGTAAGACTTTGTGCCCATCTCCTCTCTTCCCCTTTCCATGTTGGCTTTGAACTTGGGCATGGTGTCAGCATTCTCAATGATTTTATATGTTCATTAGCTGCTATATCTGGAAACCACTCTTACCTTGCAGTCACCCACTATCTCTAGCTCTTATATTCTTTCTGCCTATACTGGAGTCTTGAGAATGGGGGTGTAATAAAGATATCCTGCCTAGGAAGAAACTGAAGAAGACATAAAAAGATGGAAAGATTTGCCATGTCAGAAAGACATTCTCCTGTTAACTAACTCTGACTTTCCATGATGCCACCAGATCTGTTTGTTTATGAGTTGGGTCTTTTGAGACAGGGTCCTACAATCTTACCTGTTGTGATCTTGAAACCTCAGTACATTGCTTTCAGCTTCTTGAATACTGCAATTACAGGCATGCAATCCCATAATTGGCTTGTTAGCAGTGTGTTTCTATAATTTTTAATCAGCTTGATAGTTTAAGTAATCACCAAATTAACAAAAAACCTCACAAATACATCAGTATAGAATTTACTGATACGAGTAGTTATGCACTAATGAAACATTTTAAAATGCCATTTTAACTTCTCCAATTCAGTGTGTTCATGAAGACTATCGAGGCTGTGTGGTGAAATTCAATTACAGCATATAAGACCCTCTGGGCACAGAACATGGATTGAGACCAAGTCTAGAATCAGTAAAATGTTCTAGACTCATTTGTAGTGTGATACTATTGACCTCCCATGGAACCCACAGTAATGGTGTCTGGAGAGAACACTTAGAATGCTACAGTTTAGGGATAAGCATCATTAATCCATAGTTGGTTAGTGTCCTCACACATCTGTCTCAACCACCTCTTCCTTTTGTCTTAATTTCCTTTGAAGTCACTGGCTTTCTAGCTGCTTCATTTTAAATAGAAATATGTTGTAATATGTTTCTGGGCTGCCTTTCCGGTTTAGCTCAGAGGTTTGACCCACTCTCAGCTTCACTGCCACTTAGACTCAAATAATCACACAGTCACTTATATTATTTTTACACTGATTGACCTAGGGTCCACTAGCACTTGCTCTTAATCTAACCCATCCTCCATCTTGTTTAGCCATACTACTTGGTACCTTTACTTAGAGTAGAATTTCATTTTCTTTCTTCTGCATTATCTCCTGGCATCTGCATTATCTCTCTGGAGGCTCTGTCTAGTGTCTATCTCTGTTCTGAGATGTTCCTGAGTTTTCTTAGCCTGGTAGCCCTACCCACACTTCCTGTCTGTCTTTGGCCAATCAGCCTTTTATTAAACTAGTAGATGGGGCAAATATTTACAACATCCCTTTGCCTGCAAATTTTAGGATATCATTTTTTTTTCTTACTGCTGAGTAGTACTCCATTGTGTAGATGAGCCACAGTTTGTTAATCCATTCTTCAGTTGAGGGGCATCTAGGTTGTTTCCAGGTTCTTGCTATTACAAATAATACTGCTATGAACATAGAGCTAATGCCATTGGAGTGCGACTGTGCATCTTTAGGGTATACACAACATACCATAATCCCACTACAGAAACACTTCTCTCTTTAAGAGCCCTTCAATAATTTTTTTTTCTCCTCATTTTCTACACCGGCTTAGAATTCATTAAAATTCTTTTCCAGTTGAAGATTTTGGAGAGAAGCAGAAATCTGCCTGTTTGACATCCTTAAACCCTCTCTGTATTTCCACAGCATACCCCATGTAGATGTGGCTCCTTCATAATACTTAAGATCTAACAGTGTCACCCTTTGACTACTCTTCAGCATTTTGTAGTAGTCAATAAAGTGTTTTTTCAAAGTTTTTGTTTTGAAGGGCATTTTTAGGTTTATACCAAAATGGAATGGAAAGTATAGTAGGTTTCCACAACCCTACTGGATGAGGAATCGACTTTGTTAGCAGCAGGCTATACAATAAGAGCACATTTGTTGCTATCAATCAAGTTACAATACTAAAAAAGGAAAGTTTCTAAGTTTTGATAATGTTAGTTCTTGGCACCTCGCATTTTATGGATGAGGAACAAGGCATCGTGGCATGTGTCTATCATTTAGTCTCTGCCTAGAAAGTGTCTGTACTGGAACTATCCATTGCTCTCTCCCCCTCTGGGAACCACTTATCTTTTTTTGTCTCCATAACTTTTCCTTTTCTGAAGTGCTATATACTTGAAATTACATGAAATGTATGCTTTCCAGATTGACTTTTTTACTTAATGATATGCATTTCAGACTCCATGGAGCTACACAGCTTGACAATTTATTTTAAACATAGTAGTATGCCACAGAGTGGCTATATCTTATCTAAATTATCCATTAATCTACTTAAGGGTGTTTTAATTGCATCCAGGCTTTCTCTATTAGAAATCCATGTACCATAAACATCCTTGAGAAGGTTCTTGTGTAATACCTAATCTCAATTATTCTAGTTAAAAAAAATCAAGGGGATAACCACAAGGTAAGGGACTGGTGTTTTATGTGCCAACTGCGCCAACTGTCTTCTAAGGCAGCTGTGGTATTTTAAATACCCACCAGTAATCAGATGTTCCCTATGCCCAGCCATGTGTGATGCTGCCTGTGTTTGGAACTTGGGTCATTCTGATAAGGGTGTAATAAAAATGCCTCCAAGGGCACTCACATAGGTAGCATATAGTTGACATGTGCACATTTTTTTTAAAAAGTGGTAAAATTAAATCTTACTTAACAAATTGTCTTGGCAACAAAATAAATAGAAACTGGTTTTTAAAAATCAAGACTCATGATTGCTGAACCACTGATTTAAACCACATTAATTATGGATGTAAGAGGATTGAATAAGAGCATCAAAGAAAGATGTGGTTTTTATTTAAATTTCTTTCTTAGAAGGCATGAAAATTTAGTCTTCCTCAAAATTTACTCTTCCTCAGATTACTATACTGTATGATGGTTAGTATATAGTATTAATTTCATCCTGCTCATTTCAAGAAACCAAGAATAGACATCATGAGGTTTTGCTTACACTATTAATTTTTTAGTAATATTCAGTCATTTTTATTTTTCTTCATATATCCGAACTTTTTCTAAATTAATTTTAGCTTTTGAGACAGAATCATATGAATATACATTTTAACACTATTATTCAAATACATATTTTTGTTACAATTATTTGTTGTCAATAAAGACTGTATGTACATATATATATTGTAAATTACTTTCCAGTTCATATTCTACATTTTAGATATTGCAACTTTGGAAGAGAATGTATGATGTAGAGATGGATTTATTTGTATTTCTATAGCTAACAGAGACTAAGACAGCTCAGGACAAATAATTGTGAAATGAGGATGGAATTATGTTGGCCTAAATAAATAACACAAATAACTTGGAGGCTATTTAATAAGCACCACATATTTGAAGTAATGAATGGATTTTAAAAATATTCTTTATTTCTTTTGACAGATGTTTTACTTCAGAAGACAGTGTCATTATTAAAAATGACCTCATATAAGTAAAACTTATAAACAGTGGAAACAGACTCTTCAGAATTTACTAACCAATTTACTGTTATTAAAATCTTAAAAAGCAATGTTTGCATAATATAGTAAGCAAACTTTTCTGTAACTTTTATGGTTGTTATTCATCAAAAACTAATGAAATATAGCAAGTTAGTTATTCTATACTGAGTGAACGAAGACTAATATCCATGTAGAGTTTGATTTTCTGCTGTTTGAAGGGTTTTTTTCTTCTTTTTGTCAGGTTCTTTAGCTGGCACTGCAGTCCGCTGCATTAATGTGCTTGTCTCAAAGTGAGATTCTGGCTGCATCAAACTTATTACTTCTAATTTGTTCTTGGGAGTACAGCAGTTACCAAGCTTGTTAGAAACGTCTAAAATAAGAGCTAATGGAATCTGATTAGGAATCTCCAAGTGGTAAAATGTATGAGATTTAATGAAGGTATTTTTTGATACTCAACACATAATGAATCATTAATAATTTATTGGCTGTTTCTGATTTTATATTTAGCTTTATATTTCACTCTAATTGTAGCTTGTCTGCTCAATACTAACAAAATGACCCATGAAAATATCTCTTATACAACATAATAGTATTTTTATGTGTCTATCTCCTGATTTACTTATTTTCCATTTCAAGAAAACAGAAACAACAAACTCAAGTTACTATGTAGGAACTCATCAAAACTATAATTAATAACTCCAAATGTGTTTCTTAAGTGTAAATTTAAAATATGATGCCAGAGGTGGACAGGCTTAAAATTAACAGTGACATGGCTGAAAACATCTTTTCATTTTAAATTTAGGGGCCCCAAAATTGTTATGTGAAATTCTGCCAATTTCTCCTTGACAATTTAAGTGTAGCTTCCATAATTAGTGTCAAATCTAGAGAGCCTTTCACAGCAGCATTTCTTCACATAAAGATAAGATGGTTCTTACTGAGCAGCCAGAATGCCTGAGCATCCATCATGGAGGTCTTCCAACGGTTGCCAGGGCAAAATGGTTATCATCTTACCTGAGCTCTTGTTGATTCTGATGTTTTGGACAATGGTGGAATCTCTGACTCTGATAGATCACAATTCTCAAGATGTTTTGGGGAATTAAGCTTTCATAATAAATTTCTATACATGTTGTAATGAATTTTTGCTCTACTTTTTTGAGTATATGTCTTAGCTTTCAGATCTTAGCATTTAGTTAGACATTTTGGTGATCTAACCAATTAATATTTATGTCAATTGTCATCTGCTTGCTGAGAATACCTTTTAGACCCCAGACCCATTACACAGCTACATATTTGCGTTTCATCTGTTTCACTTCAAATAATATATTGAAAGTAAAGTTCTTCTTGTTGTTCTGCTGGGAAAATG
The DNA here is from genome assembly GCA_004025045.1 of Sigmodon hispidus. NCBI lineage: Eukaryota > Metazoa > Chordata > Mammalia > Rodentia > Cricetidae > Sigmodon > Sigmodon hispidus. The sequence goes on from PVIH01005761.1 coordinate 66,480, forward strand.
GCTAGACCTCTTCCTGTGGTAGTAAACAATTAGTAAACCAGAGCAGAAGCATGGAATCATTTTTTAATGTTTTTTTTTAATAACATCAGTCCTCCAAGTCCTACATAGTCAATGTCAACAAATGTTTTAAATAGACTTTTTTCATTTTTACCTCCCAAACTGTTAGTAAAGAATAAAATTGTAAGGAGACAGGGAGAAGAACGAGTGACTGGGGGGAGGGTGGGAGGAGGAGGGAGGGAGTTTAAACAAGGGGATGCATGGGTAAAAAAAAAATGAGACTTTATTCATAATAAAAAGAAAAAAAAGGGAACAGGATGTTGATGGGCTTTAGATACCCTCCCTGTGTCTTTATAAAGGTTACATTACATATATGGTATATGTATGCATTCTCGATAGACTTTGCAGACCCCCAGCATGGCAGTATGACATCATGTGTGCTGGCATTCACCTGGGACAGGGCAGAGAAGCTGTTGGTACCTGATAAAGATTATGCCCTCCTGTCATGGCTATGTAAACATAGGCCCACCAGCCCTCTTAAAAGAAAACATTCACTCCCTCTCTTTCTCATCTGCTTCTCCAGCCTCCCTGCTTCCCAGTTTAATAAACTCTAGTGTGGTAAGAACAACAACAACAACAACAAAATAACATTGTACTTGTATTTGCATTTTATTTGATATAGCTTTCTATTTACCCAACTGTGAAACTGTCCATAATAACACTTTTGTCACACAAATTTCTTTTACTTCTTGACATACAAAAATGTAAATGTTTAAATTATAAAACTATACACCTACTTTAATTGTATATATTCATTGAACAAGGTGATTAGTTTGTGTGTGTGAGTTTTAAATCACCTTATTCACCCATCATCTTTCAATGAAAAAAAATGTTTTCACTTAAAGTCCACTAATGAGTGAGTACATCCCCTGCTTATCTCTCTGAGTTTGTGATACTTCGCTCAGGAGGATATTCTCCAAATCCATCCATTTGCCTGTGAATTTTAGGATATCATTTTTCCTTACTGCTGCGTAGTATTCCATTGTGTAGATGTACCACAGTTTGTTAATCCATTCTTCAGTTGAGGAACATCTAGGTTGTTTCCAGGTTCTTGCTATTACCAATAATGCTGCTATAAACATAGTTGAGTTTATGTTTTTGGGGTATGAATGTGCATTTTTAGGGTATATGCCTAAGAGTGGTATTTCTGGATCCTTGGGGAAATTGATTCCCAGTTTTCTGAGAAACCACCATACTGCATTCCAGAGTGGCTGAACAAGTTTACACTCCCACTAACAATAAAGGAGTGTTCCCCTTGCTCTGCATCCTCTCCAACATAGGCTGTCATCTGTGTCTTTTATCTTAGCCAATCTGACAGGTGTAAGGTGGTATCTCTAAGTTGTTTTGATTTACATTTCTCTGATGGCTAAAGATGTTGAGCATTTTTTCAAGCATCTTTCAGCCATTTGTAATTCTTCTGCTGAGAATTTTCTTTTTAGTTCTGAACCCCATTTTTTGATTGGGTTATTCAGAGTTTGGGACTCTAGTTACTTGAGTTCTCTCTATATATATATATTAGAGATCAGTCCTCTATCACTTGTAGGGTTGGTGAAAATCTTTTCCCATTCTGTAGGCTGTCATTTTGTTTTAATGACTGTTTCCTTGGCCTTACAGAAACTTCTCAGTTTCAGGAGATCCCCATTATTGATTGTTGTTTTTAGTGTCTGTGCTACTGGTGTTATATTTAGAAAGTGGCCTAGGTGATTAGTTTTATAAAAATACTTTTTATTCAAATATATTATGTACTTTTACTACATGTATCCACTACTCCCAGCTATTTAAACCCCTTCCTTCTTACTAATATTTGTCCTTTCTCAGTCTGAATTCTTCTTTCAGTGTATATCTCAAGTCACCATTAACTGTCAACTTGATACATCTTAGAATCACCTGGGAGAGAAAGTAAGAGTCAAACTGAATAATTGTCTTTATCATGTTGGTCTGTGAGTATATTTCAGGTATTATCTTGATTTCTAATTGATATCAGATGTAGATAGTACCCTCCTCTGGGAAGTTGGTCCTGAGCTACATAATGAAGCTAGAATCTATTTGAGAAAGCAATAAAGAAAGCAGCAAACAACATTTCTCCATGGTTTCTGCTTTTAGCTCCTGCTTGAGTTTTTGCCCTGCCTTCTCTCAACAATGGACGCTGAGAGAGTAAATCCTTTCTTCTCCAAGTTGCTTTGGCCAAAGTGTTTTATCACAGCAACAGAAAGACAACACTCTGAGCTGTACCCAGCCTCACTTGCTCCTTTTCACTGATAAGTGTTATCAGTGACAACCATGCCACACATTCAACAGAAATTTCACTAAAGAAATTATTCATTACCTTTTAATTTAGGCAGAGGTAAATTCTTAAGACAAGGGTCTAAGACATCCCGATTCTTCAACAAAAGTAGCACAAGAATTGCCTCTAATCCAATTGCTCATATTGTCTCTACTGAAACTTCTTGAAACTGGCTTCCACAGTCCACATTGCTCTGAACGCTACTTATCTTCCAGCCTCCTACTAGAATGGTCCTTTTAGGTCTGCTTACAGCATTCAACCATTCTTCTAATACAAAATTCCAAAGTCTTCCCCATTTTCCTCAAAGCAACGTGTGAAGTTATTTATAACAACAGTATACTTCTTGGTACTAGTTTTTATATTTATTAGCTACTATTTTGTTGCTATAACAAAACACTATGATCAAGGAAATTCATAGAAGAAAGGGTTTACTTGAGTTTACTGTTACAAAGCGAAAAGAGTCCATCTTGAATGGGAGGCATGACAACAGGCATTAGACACCAGTTGCAGCTGGAAACAGTGCTCACATCTTCAAATGAAATCAGGGAGCAGGGAGAGCAAAGAGGAAGTGGCATAGGTTTTAAATGCTCAAAGCATATCCAGAATGATATTCTTTTTCCAGCAAGGATGTACCTCTAAACCTCTCCAAACAGTGCTACCAGCTAAAAACCAAGTATTCAAATACCAGAGCCGGGGGGATGAGGGGTGGACATGTCTCAGAGCTCTACAATGTCCTACTGGCTATTAGAGTTTCTGTTAGAGCACATTCAGGAAAGGTACTGTGATTTTGATGGCATTGACTTTATGTGTGCTTGGTATTTCTCTCTTGCAACTTTTAATATTTTTTGTTCTGTGTACTTAGTATAAACAGTATTTTATTATCTTATGATATATGATTATTTTATATTCTTGAAATTTGCTATTATACATTTTTGGCCACTACTTTTTCTAGGTTTAGCAAATTACATATATTATTTTATTGAATTTATTTTCTATGCATTTAGATTGTACTTATTCTCCTTTTTCTACACCCATTATTTATAAGTTTTGTCCCATGGAAATCACAAGTTCTATTAGTATCTTTTAATTTATTTTTAAATTTTATTTTTTGTCAAGTTAGTGTTCTAATTCATCCATGGGAATACAACTTCTGATGTTCTGTCTTCTAATTAATTTCTTTTATTTACGAAGCTTTCCATTAATATTTTTCCTTTAACTTATTGAGATTTTTATTTCTAAAATGTTAGTTTTGTTTTAAAATATTCTCATCTCTTTATTGAATTCTGTTTTTTATGCTCTGTATTGACATTCTTGATATTTTATATATTCTAAAGCTTGCCTGAAGCTCAGAGAGCAGACAGCCACAGATGTCAGGCAGTGGTGGCACACACTTTTAATTCTAGTACTCAGGAGGCAGAGGCTGAGGCAAGATCTGTCTGGATCTCAGAGTTCAAGGGAACGTAGGACTACAGGAGATTAATCCAGTCTAAAAAAGAAACAGAACCAGGCAGGGGTGGCACACATTTTAATCCCAGCACTTGGGATTTTATGCCTCTGCTCCCAGTACTTGGGAAGCACACATGCCATTAATCCCAGCACTGGGAAGGTTGAGACAGGAAGTGATATGGCCTGGCGAAAATCATAATATAAGGTGGGAGGAGACAGGAATTCAGCCCCTCCCTTTCCCTTTTGACTGAAAAGGGTATTCAGTCTGAGGATTCATGGAGACAAGGTCTGTCCCTTTAAGCTGAGGAGCTGGCAAGGTGAAAAATATATATGACTTGTTCCTCTGACTCTCTAGTCTTTCAGCTTTACCCCAATATCTGGTTCTGAGTTTTTATTAAGACCAATTAGTATTTTAGCAGCATATTCTGATTATATTCAGTTATCTATTTGAATTTACTTAGAACTTCTTGAAAAATTTTTATTATTCTTTTGAATTATTAAAATTTTGTCTGCTTCTTTCTTACTGAAATCTATCACTGTAAAATTGAAAATTCTTAAAAAATTATTTTTGTGTGTGTGTGTATCCCATGGTGTGTATGTTGTATAGGTCAGAGGAGAACTTTCAGGAATTGGTTCTCTCTTTTCACCATGTGGGTTCAAACTCGGGTCAGCAGACTTATTGGCAAGTGCCTTTACTTGCTGATCCATTCCCTCAGCTTAAAATTGATCATTCTTAAAAGATTCATATTTCCTAGACTTTATAGGGGTGATTGTTTATTCATATGTTTGTTCATTTCTACATTAGAACTTATGTACCTTGGGTTATGTTGCTGATTAAATTTTATAATACCCATTATTATTTGGTTGTGGTATTTGCAATGTTCAAATGGGGCTAAACTATAAGGCTTGAGTATAATTTTGCCCCACTGCACACTGCACTGGAATTATACATAAATAGTCTCTGTATTCGTGGCACTGGGTATCCTGAACCACTTTGAACATGGAGTACTAACTGCAAAAGCATCTGCAACTGGTGAACAAGCCTAGCATGATAATACAACAGTAGCCAATTAAACACAATTACTCCTTCAATGAAATAACTTTCTGTGGATAAAAGAACAAGGGCATTATGGTGCATAGTAAGATATTAATTACCTAGGGAAAAAAAATAAAGTAAAAGCAGTGTGAGACTAGCGATTAGTGTTAGAAATAGAGAAAGTAGGAGAGAGAAAAAAGCAAATGTGCTGAGGGGGTGATAAGAAAGGGGGAGGGAAATAAGTAAGCTCATCAGAAGAGAACTAAGAATGAATACAATCAAGGCACAGTCATATCTTGTAAAGTGGAGAGACAAACAGCACCTTACCCTCAACAGGCAAATAGGAATAAATAAATAGATTAATAAATTAAGATGGGGGTTTAGAATGAATCCAGAAAGAGTGGGAGAGGGAAATGGGAAGTCAATATGATCAAAAATGTTGCTGTCATAGTTAGAGTTTCTATTGCTATGAAGAAACACCATAACCACAGCAACGCTTATAAAGTCAAACACTTAATTGGGGTTGGCTTACAGTTCACAGGTCTAGTTCATTATCATCTTAGAGGGTGGCATGCAGGCAGACATGGAAAAGGAACTGAGAGTTGTTGATCAGCAGTTAACAGGAAGTGAACTGTCCAGAAGATATGTGGACCTCAAAACCCACTTCCATAATGACACACTTCCTCCAACAAGGCCATATCTTCTAATAGAGCCATTCTCTACAGGCCTAGCATTCAAACACATGACTCTAAGGGGGCTGTACCTATTCAAACCACTACATCCTGCTCCCTGGCCACCACTGACTTGTAACCATAACATAACACAAATGTGCCAAGGGCCATGAGAGTATACAACAGGGAACATCTAGCATTTAACATGTTGACCCAGCAGATGAATAATTCTCTGTTGGGGAGCTCCAGTTGGCAAAGCCATGGAGGTACTGACTGCAAATGACTGGTTATTCTTGTCTATAATTTCTCTCATATATAAGTGAATTTCTTCTCTTAAAAAAGTTAGGGATATATTCTCACTGCTGGTATATAAATATTCCATCTTTTGGGCATACTTATAGCTGTGGGTGGTCAGAAAGATGATTTTTGTTTAATTTATAAAATTCTGATAAATAGAACTAATACCAGAATATTTTTTGTGTTACCTGGCACAGGAAAGTAAAAGTATCCTCAGTCTCAAAGACAGCTAATTTTAGACTTTAGAACAAATTCAAAACAGACCAGTTGCCCCTGCAGAGAATACACAAAGTTTCTGAGTGTTTATTGCTAAATCAAAGATCAGACTTGAAGCAACTTTTGTAAACATAACCCCCGACAGTAATTTCTTTGTTCATATTTCACTCAAGGTTCAGCCAACTGTAATTGTTACGTCATGAATTTCAGTGCTACTTTCTGTGTGAGAAAGAGCTACATGCTTGGCCAAATGTTGTTACTCACTGACCAGTCAATGAAACCTTCATAATCTGAGAGAAACTATGGTATTTCTTAAATATATCAGTTTGGGTCTATCTCTGATTGCTTACTCAAGAAATGCTTTGTGGCCTTGAAAATGTAACTCATTTTGAGTGCAGAGAGTGGCTGTAAAAATGAGCTAGGCAGAGCTATGTAGGGGAGTTGGGGAAAAACCGCTGCTCTAAAGGAGTGAGGATGTGAAGAGACTGGGAAAAGAGCACCAGTGAGTGATTGCCTGTGTGTGTGGGGGAAATGACTGTGCTGAGTGGGAGCTGTAGCTGAATGAGCAGAGAGAACAGTGTGAGAGATACAAGAAGAAGCATGAGAAAAATGTGAGAGAAAACTGTAACCAATCATTTAGAATAGAAAGAATTAGGGCTAGAGAATTAGAATGAAGGAATTAGAGCTGAAGAACAATTGAAGAAAATTACCCTCAGATCATGTGTGAATCATTAGAGCTAAGAAATCTTTCTCTCCACTCTTGAAAAGTCTTTTTCTGAGTAACCCTGGGTAGCAGCTTGAAGGCTGGACCCCTGGTCTGCTAAACCAACTGGATTTAGTCCAGCTTCAAAAATCCCTAGAGTCTATCAGGGTCTCAACAATGTTTAAAAGTTCAAAGTCTCTTCTGAGATTCATGCACCCTCTTACCTGTAATCCCCTATAAAAATCAAAATCAAACAACAAATCACTTACTTCCAATATATAATGGCACAGGATATACATTATCATTGAAAATGGAGGGCCATGAGGATAGTGAGGAAATACTGGAAGAAAACAAGATCAAAAACTAGCTAGGCAAACTCCAAACTCTGCATCTTATGTCTGAAATCAAAGTGCCCTTCAAATCTCCAATATCTATCAAGTACAACATACTTCTCTCTCTTGGGCTTGTTTCACTCACTACCAGCAGCTTGCGTCAGCAGGTATCCCATGGCTCCAGTGTCTCCAACATCTTGGGGTCTCCAAGGCAATTGAGGCTTCACATTACAGGTTCATGCAATGACCTCTCTAGACACCTCTGACACGTGACTGGCTTTGGTGGCTTTTTTAGTGGTGAAAGAAGATTCCATATTTCTTTCTTTTATCCCTGACTCTAAATCCAGAACCATATGTTCAAAGCTGCCAAGTTCTGATGCTTGCTGGGGCTGGAACATAGTCCCCTTGTTTAACTACATCTTCATTAGCTTTCTGTTCTTCACTGCCTAAGCTTGGATGTCTGAAACTTCCTATGTAGACCAGGCTGGCTTCAAACTCAGAGATCCTGAAGCCTCTACCTTCCCAGTTCTAGGATTAAAAGTATGTACCATCACACCCAGCTCTAAGCTGTTCTTTAATTCCTTTTAACAAGTTAGAAACTTAGCTAGTTAGGATCTTGCCCTGAGGTCTTCAGCCTCTTTATTTCATTTCTTAATCTGTGTATCTCCTTAAACACAGGACTTAACTCCATTTTTCTTTCTGGTGCTTTTCTTTTCTTCTCAGATATTACATTTTATATTTTTCTTTGTGCAGCTTGCTCATTTTCAATATAAATTGTCACTAATAATCACATAACAGTATCTATTCTAGGCTGTTTTTGAGATTTTCTTTATAACCAGAATTAATCTAAAACTCTTTACATTAGCACCAATCAAAATTTTCAGACAATGGCCCAAAACAGCCACATTCTTCACCAAAATATCACAAAAATGATTTCTAGGCACCATTCTGATGTTCTTATCCCATGAATTCTCTTAATCTGGGCTCTCACAGTTCAGATCACCCTCAGCACCACTGTCTTCAATGCTCCTACTAGTAAAACCTAGTAAGCAGTACTGAAAACATTCCACTGCTTTTCTAACCCAAATTAACAAAGTTTCAATTCTCTAAATAAAAGCATGATCAGGGATATCACAGCAATACTCCAGTCTCTGGTACCAACTCCTGTCTTAGAGTTTCTAGTGCTTTGAGGCTAGCTTACAGTCCAGAGGTCTAGTTCATTATCAGCACAGTGGGTGACATGCAGGCAGACATGGTGCTGAGGAAGGAGGGGAGAGTTCTTGATCAATAGTCAACATGAAGTGAACTGTCTTACTGGGTATGGATGAGCATATATAAGACCTCAAAGCCTGCTCCACAATAACACTCTTCCTCCAATAAGGCTGTATGTAGTGGGATTATGTTGGTAATTTGTGGTAGAATTGTTCTGAGTATTCTCTGTAGGTGAGTCTGTAAATAAAGAGCTGTTTTTGTCTGTGTAGAACACCATAGAAGTGGGTGGAGAAATCAGAGTAGAAGGAGGGCAGAGTCAGTGTTCAGCTAGCCACTGCCAGAGGAGCAGCATGTAGAAATACAGGTATGGGCCATGGGCCCCAGCCACGTGCCAGGTAGATTAATGAAATGGGTTGAATTAAGATGAAAGAATTAACTAGCAATATTCCTGAGACATACGCCAAACAGCATGAAATTATTATAAACCTCTGAGTAGTTCTTTTAAGGGATAAAAGCTGCTGCAAGCAAGGTCAGAACCTCTGGCCCAAACGGTCTGGAAATCACTTACAAGTTGTAGATATTTGTCCCTCTTACTGGTTTAAAGAAAAGCTGATTGGCCAGAGGCAAACAGGAAGTGTGGGTGGGGCTACCAGACTAAGAAAACTCTGAGAACAGACAGAGTAGAGCAGAGAGGAGGCAGAGATGCCAGCAGACTCAAAGGAAAGAAGTTAAAATGCTGCTGAGAAAAGGTAGTGAGTTGCATGGCTGAACAGGATAAGAATCATGGGTTGAGTTAAGATGAAGAAGTTAGCAAGATATATGCCTGAGCCCTAGAAAAATAATGTAAGCTTCTGTGGGACTGTGAAACTATGAGTCTGTGGGTCAGAACCTCAAGGCTAGACTGGAAAGTCGGGGCCAGAAACCAATTACAACAGCTGTACGTACTCCAACAAAGCCACACTTCCTAAGAATGCCACCCCCTATAGGTCAAGTACTCAAATGCATGAGTTTATTGAGGCCATCCCTATTCAAATTACCATAGTTGCATACACGCATAAAATTGTCAAATAATAGATATAAATAGTTAATTTTAAAAGTTTATAATAAGAAAAGGGTAAAAGGAAATAGACAGGAAATGAAATTGAAATTTGTATTATAATTTTTAATGAAGGTATAAAAACATCAACAATAATAACACAAAAATAATGTAAAGATACAAAAAGTAGGATCTTCATCATCAGAAATGGAACCTGCTGTGTTGTGGAAGAGGACTTTGTCTAATATAAAGTCATTAAAACTTTATCATATGTCTTCTAGTAGCTTTATACTTTTAAGAGTTACCTTGAGCTCTAAGGTCCATTTGACTTTATTCTTATATTTTCGGCAAGGTAATTGAAGTACATTACCATTTTCACACATGGGGTTAGTGTTCTCAGCATAAATTGGTAAAAGTATTATTGCTTATTTGCTGCTGACCTTCCCTTGCATGGTATTGATAATTCGTTGTTCATACATGCTTTTGATCTTACTAATCAGTTCTTTCTTTACTAGAACATGAACTTTATTGCTGTAGACTTGCAGTAAGTCTACAGGAAGGGTTAATTACTCCAAGTTTATTCCTTTACTTTAAATTTATTATTCAAAAGCTGTCTATGTTATCCTGTCTTTCTTGGTTTCCTTTGAATTTCAGAGTGAGTTTATGGGGTATTGACCAGCAATGTGTTGTGTCTGTATGCCACTCACATTTTTGGGCAGGTAGATTTTAGTTTTCTGCATGTTTATTAAATATTCTTCCACTGATATAACCTTCAAACACACTATTTTCTTCCTGTGCTCCACTGCCTCTTTTCCAGAGCTGCAATGAGAAACAAACTCTTAGGAAGTTAGGAAAATTTACTTGTACTTATATAGTAGAACAAACCTTACCATTTTCAAAGGATGCTGACCCCAGAGGCAAAACTTAAGTCATTTGCAGATTTTCTTAAATTTACTTTCTACATATATAGGTATAGTTGACCCAGCACCAACTATCTTTAAACAACTGTAATAAATAACATCTTAAGAGTCTCTATAAACATTTTCTTCTGAGTTGTTTAGTTTATTTGTAGTTTCTTTCACTCTCCTGCCCTTCTCAACTTGTCCTGACACATTATGAATCAGATAACTTGTGTCAGTTCTAAGATTAAGCTAATAACTTTGCAAAACATTTTTTTTAAATTCATAGTCTAATATTAATAGGAAAACAGACCTTGGGAATGTCAAAAGTTGGAGACAAGTGAATTTGTTCAAGTCATAATAAAACTACTCAATAAAAACTAGTGAGGAGAAATGAAGCAACGCTTTTAAAGGTAGTTTTAGTTAGGGTTTCAATAGCCAGGACTAAAAGCAACTTGGAGAGGAAAGAATTTATTTCATCTTCTATATCCAGGTCATAGCTTGTCACTGAAGTAAGTCAGGACAAGACCCTGAAGGAGAACTGAAGCAGACACCACAGGGGACTGCTACTGACTAGTCTGCACAGCCTGTTCTTCCATGGTCAGGACCATAGGTCTAGGGGTAGCACCACCCACAACAATCAGGTTGTTATCACATATACTGAACTACATTATGCTATACAAGGTTTTTGACTTTATTTGGGCTAGAAGATGAGACTTGTTTGTGGCCTTTTTTGAATGACTTAGACATTTATATTCATTTATTTTGTTTGGCTTATGTTTTAGACATATTGTTTATTGTTAGTTTTTTATTTTAATTTAATTTATTTTTATTAATTTGGGTTTTTTAATGTGGCTGTGCTGTTTGTGGCTTATTTGGGTCTTTTATATGGTTTTCGTTTGTTTGTTTGTTTGTTTGTTGGCACTAGATTAAGTTTGTTTGATTTTGCATTTTTTTTTTACTTGAACCTCAGTTTTCCCAGCTACTTCTTCTTTGGTGCTCGACCTAGGCCCAAATAATTCCTTTATATATTAAATGCTATTTACAGTATATAGACGAATACTCTTCTCTTTAATCCTACTTTTCTGTACAACATTACGATTAATAACATAAGCAACATTACAGCTCTGAAGTAGCAACAAAATAATTGGATGGCTGAGGGTCACCCAACAGGAGGAACTGTATTAAAGGGTTGCAGCATTAGGAAGGGTGAGAGCTACTGATAGAAGGTAGCCGGGGAGATAAACAACCAGCAATCCTAGCTTTTAGCATCTTGTTATTTTCTTGTCGACAATCATTAAAATGCAGAACAATGCAAGTTCTCATTTGAAAGTCACTCCTCAAGTGTTCTTCTCACTTGTCAGAAATTTCTGGCTGCAGCTATGCAAAAATGAATCTGTATTTATCTGATGTATCAGATTAATGAAGAAAATCAGAGAATCCAGGCATTAGTATTTACCACCGTGGCATGAACATAAACTATGGTTTTAGTGTATGAAGAGGGATAAAGGATATGAGAGACCTTATCAGCACTGAGGTTGACTAGGGAGAATGTGTGTGTGTGTGTGTGTGTGTGTGTGTGTGTGTGTAATCAAATATACTATAACTTGTTTTTTAGTGGTTAGAAATTAAGATACAGTGCAGTAAAAAAGATAGAGGCAATCTCACAAATGTTAACAAAATAAATGGGAAAGCGGGGAGAGGGAGGGGGAGCACATGAGGGATCACATACCTTTAGAAACAAGAGCCATGTGCACAGTGTGATGGTGTGGGAGGTCTCCCAAGGACAGACCTGCTTTGTTGCTCCTGACAACCTAAATAACTTCACAGATAATTGCTAACAATCACAGAATACCCTTTCACCTTTCTGTGCGTGGAACACTGGGTGCTCAAGCATCCAAGGTAATTAACATGAACTATTTCTTCCTGGGTAGAGAGGGTGGATGGTCCTAATTAGCCTTGCATGACTGATGAGCAAGTTCCATTACAAAGGCTGAGACTCCTGCTTGGGAATATTCAAGGTTCAGATCTTCCCTGAACTGAACATATTTTCTGGACAGCCTGTAGCCTAGTCTCTTTCTCTGTCTCCGTCTCTCTCTCTTCTCTCTCTCTCCTCTTCATTCTCCCCTCCCTCTCATTCCCAGCCATCTTCTCTTCATTTTTCTTTTTCACTTTATGCAAAATTAAGAAAATCAAGTGAGTAAACAGTGGGAGAAGTTTTGATGGTTAACTGAGCTGTCCAGTCCATCCCTAACAGTGACTAACATCCAACACACTTTCTTCTCTCCTTGTTAACTGCTTAGCTTCAGTCAAGATGGAGAATTTCCTTTGAAGATGCCTTACTGTCCTGGCACATGGGATGAGAACGAGTAAAAAAAAAAATATATTAAAAACATTTTCTCTTTCTGCTTGCTTTCAGCTATGGGGTTATTGTTAATCTAATTGACTTCTGCTTGTCTTGAATATTCTTTGGACCAATTTATCACTGAATCCCATATTTGAGTCTCAGCTCACACCTACTAGCTACCATCCCCAGGATTCTCTGTTGGCTGCATAAACTAACATCTGCTGCCCCCCTACCCTCTTCTCTCCATTCCTCACCCCTGCCCCCACCCCTGGTCAGCAGAGGTGACTATGGAGGTACTCTCCAGATGACAGTTTTGTTCTTGTGTAGATACATGACCTTCATTTCTTTAAACTTATGCTGAGCTCTGCCTTGAGTACAGTGCTGCAGGGATTTGTTGGTGAATTATTACATCATGGGGCTTGTATTCTGTGATTTGTACTATGTTCTGGGCCACATAAAAGACAGAAGAGCCACATGGAGTGTAACAGTGTAAATGAAAGGAAACAGGAATTTGTCAGAAGAAGTTAACCTGAAGGCATCATTGAAAGACGGAGGTCAGGCAAGGGGCGGGAGGTGTAAGTACAGCTCAGGAAGGCAGGGGTGGGGTCTTCTCCGGGTCACAGAACAATGCTCTCTGCAGGAGAAAGATGCTTTTAAGTCTTTGGAAAAAAAATGTAATAAACATCTCACAAGTCTTCCAAGAAGAGCCAAAGGTGGAGAGTTATCTATTATCTAAAGACTTCCATATGGCTGCTTTTCTCCCACACTAGACTGGTCGGGCATCTTAGGTTATCTTGGCAATATGATTTTTTATGTGCTGTGATGGAACAGTGGCTGGAAGCCAAAAAAACACACTATTGACAGTTCTAATAAATAATGAATGAATGTATATCTCACTTCACATTAAACCCTATGGACTTTTAGCACAGATAAATAATATAAACATTACCGAGGAGTCACTAATGCAGAAACCAGAAGTATTTAGTTATGATGGGGGGGATGTAAACTTGCTTTTGTCTTTGACAGTTCCCAGTAGATCTGGGTATGGGTGTTTTTCTCATTTCCATCTCAGTTTTCTACTTGAGGCTTCTTTTCCAAATACACACATAGATTCACACATTAGCCAATCACAGGAATGTCATTTGGCTGGGAAAAGGTGTCTGGTGTGACCGAAGATTTCGCAAGTTACGCAGAAGCTGTGCCTTAGTGAGTGAATATGGAGTTAGCTGGAGTAGGAGCGGAAGGTGTCTCTGGAAGAGAAGGTTGCTGAGCCCAAGGCTGCTGGTGTGAGAAACAACTTCCTGTCGAACTCAAGACCTGTACATGGTTCTGTGTGGTCAGCTGTTAATGAGTTATAGCCCTCATCACTAAGAGGACACAAAACAGCAAACAGAAAATACTGGCCACTTGGTTCAAATCCTAGCTTTGATGTTTGTGGTTTCATAATTCTTACCAATGTATTTGGCCTTAGGTTTCCTAATCTGTAAAATGGGAATTATAATGGTATCTCCTTGTATGGCTATGATATTATTGGGAATGCAGTCTGTTCAAGTGTCAGTGATATGAACTCCTACCTCGTTGTAAGCAATAATTCCCATCACCGGTGTTAGCAGTTCTCCTTTACAGTACATTTTACCTTCATTGGAGATGGTTGCTAAGTTACTCCATTACCACAGTTCATTAGGACCTCAACTTTTCATCTGCTGACTTCAGTGATTTCCCTGCTATTCCAATAAGATTCATGTCTGCATTACACTTGCAGCTTGTGAACTAATAAAAGGATGTATTACACATTGAAAAGGGTTCACTGAGTGGCTTGTAAAGGCTTTTGTGGGTATTTTGTGATGAGGTTTAATCAATTTAGCTGGAGAAAGGACACATTTTATGACTTGTACCTCTCATAGACCTTGTTATTGCATTTACCATGCCAAGGCTGGGCTGACCCATTCTGCCTAGAAGGGGACATAGGAGGAGACTCATCTGTACTGAAAGAAGATGGAAAAACAACATTAGACAGACGTGTTCTTTAAATAGTTGGAACTTTTCTAGATCTACAAATAGAGGTTATATTAAACATAAAAATAATAGAAATTCCGTTTACATGGCAATTCAGATTCCTTATGTAGAACTGCAGAGGAAAACAGTAATGGGACTCAAGTGGACAGGGTTATTTCTACCCTAAAAATTTAATATTATAAAAATTTCTGGGGCTGGAGAGATGGCTCAGCAGTTAAGAGCACCGTCTGCTCTTCCAGAGGACCCGGGTTCAATTCCCAGCACCCACATGGCAACTAACAACTGTCTGTAGTTCCAGTTCCAGGCAAACACCAAGGCAAATAAATAAATAAATAAATAAATAGTTTTTAAAAAATTTCTATTAGTAGTGAGCAACATGGGAAAATATTTTTATGACATAGCGCCACTATTATTATTTTTATTGAGAATAAAAATCACAGTTTTTCCACTGTAAGACCTTTGAGAAATTAAATGACACGACATCTGTGACATGACTCACATAGTACAAAAAAAACATAGGAAGCCTGGATAAATGGGTACATGGTTACCACCAGTGTACAGATGGCAAGGCTCAGTAATTGGAAGAAGTTTCATACCCAGTGACAATCACTGAGAGTAGTGGAGAGTGGACGAACATTCCTCTACTACTGTTGCTTTAAACCTGACAGTAGACACTCACTGTTACCCATCTCAAGAAATGCTCTGAGTAACACATGTGTGTCTGTCCCACAGGAAATACTAAACTATGAGCTCTTTGGTACAGTAATTTTAGTGCAAAAATAAATTATACATGTCAAAAGGCTCAAGATTAATTATATCCTTTGATTTTTATATATCTGTCTAAATAATATAATTCCTAAATAGATTATAGATTTATAAATTATTAATTTTAATTGTTCCTAAGGATGATCATAGGTTTTACATGACTACTCTATGTAATTTTGATAGTAATCTTTTGGAGACATTACTGAATGATCTCCTGAAGCACTTTTCATATTTTATAATTCAGGGTTATATTTTCCCAAGGGTGTAGTTCAATAACTAGTCATTATTTCCTTTCTCTGGGTCTCGGCAGTGATGTAGAAAATAGCATTGATTATTTACAGTTTTCATATTTTTTAAACAATCGCAATACAAACAGGTTGTATGTAGGCAGCAAAAGCACAACCTTAGCAGATGAAGGAACCCTATCTTTTCTCATTGTTTGCCTTGTTTTATTTTATTGCAACAGCCAAGAATAGACCTTAAGAAAATATTTCCTTGGGGCTTGGGGTTTTGTTTGTTTGTTTCTTCCAAATTCTGCCTACTCTCTTCACTTTATCTAACTTTTCTAAAAAAATAAAAGCTCAATAACTGAATTCTATTCTAAATCACAAGAACATATAATTGTAGGATTGCAAAACAGATAGACACCAGAACCTGAGACTGGGAAGCTTTTTTTCTTTCCAGTCACCTTATTCTGATGGACATAGGGATAGTGAAATCCAACCTGCCTATGACTAGAAATTGTATGCAGAAAGTGTCAGAAGGGGTGGTTTTGCCAAATGTAGATGCTTTCTGGAAAGTGGTATATAAGTTATAATAGAAGAGAGAGGAGTGTGTGTGTGTGTTCCCCACATTCAGCTATAGACCTTCTAGAAGGATGTCAAAGGGCTCACAAGGCATTAAAAGTTGCTAGGCAGACCTGGGTTTGCAAAAGCACTAAGCATATATTACAGGTATACTGTCTTGAGGGAGTAGACAGATATCTAAGAATGAGGCGATTTAGCATAACAAAGAGCACAGGCAATGGGGCACCCTGGCATTGAGTCATAAATGATTTGGATTGTAATCATTTATTCATCTCTGAATATTTGTTAAGTGGCTGCTTTGTGCCTGAAGATCCTATAGATACAGTGAAGAATGAAGATGAGATTCCTGGTCTTGTGTTGCTTAAAGTCTAATAAGATGAGTTAAGTTATTAATAAAAATGTTGATGGATCAGATATGAGAGGAATCATAGTTAGGAGGTTGATAAGATCTCTATTAAGAAGCTGAATAAAGCATGAATAAGGAAACACAAGTCATCCATTCACAAGTGAGTTTAGAATTAGAAAAATATAGATGGAAGGGTTAATATGTGTAAGAAATACATGTCAGGAATGATCTAGAATGTTCTTGTGGCTGGAAAGAGTGAAAGATACACTCCAGAAACAGTTAAGGTCAAATCATGTTGCAGAATTTGAATTTTGTTCAAGTAGCAGAGAAACCATTGATGTTCTAAAAAGAGACTGTCACAGCAGAAAGCATCATAACAGTGTTCTCTTTGGTTGCTGCGGGAAAAGAGGCAAGAGCAGAAACTGATCTCTTTGTTGGGATGTTGGATCTCACTGACAGATGAGAACTTCCTGTGTCAGCATGGTCACAAGAAGATGGGAAGTTGTCAGATTTAGGATAAAGTTTGAGGAAAAATCCCTAGGTTGAGTGATAATTAGATGTGGAGAGTAAGAGTAAGAGAAGAGTCTCAGGAGTGGTTGATTTGCTTGAGCTGTGGAGTATATTCAACATGAGCAGGAATGCCCTGAAATAGCAAGCATGACCACAGAGGAAACAAAGCTCTTCACGAAGAAAGAGCTCTAAACCAGCCATATTAAGTTTGTGATGCCAAGTGTAGATATAAACACTGCAGTAAGTTTTTAAATGTGAAGCTCAATATAGAGGACAGATGTAAGGGTATAAATACAAAGGGCATAGATCAATGGATACTTAGCTGATATTTAAAGTTAGACACTGTGAAAAATCTCCTGACTGGTGTCTGCTTTTGGACAGGCAATCTGTAAACAAAACCAAAAGCAACAAACAGAATAACAATGCCCCACCCAATATTTTATATTCATTCAGACTCTCCAGCAGGTATTTGTTTTCAAGGGTATTAAATATGCATTTTGTGGGATGTTTTCATGTCTCCTGTCACAATCATGGATATGTTCTTTCCTTCCTGTCTTGTTCAGATTTCTCTATCTCCAGTTTTGCTTCTGTACCTTCCGACCCTTAGACAAAGGAGGTTGATATCTGCAATTCCACTAAGCTATGAGAGCCTTAATGAGGATCCAGAAGCAGCATCTGAAGAGTTAGACAGTAATTTATTTGAGCATGAGCAGGAAGATCCATATTTAGATAATTCTCTTCCCACAGAGTCATTATCGCAGAATGCTTCTGCTGACAGCCTGAGAGATAATAGCATTCAAAATGTAAATAATGAAACAATACACATGATAATGAAGGAGACTCAGAAAATACAGTAATAATGAAAAAATAACAAGACAGAGATTCTAATATTGTAAATACACAACTTTGCATTAGTGACAGATTATCTCTGTAACTCCAAGCTGAAATAATTTAGAAGGGAATGTAGCAACCCCTGAACAACACAGAAGATGTCAGCCCATGCCAGTTAATGCATTTAGAGAATTAGGCAGGTCTGAATAATTAGGAGTGGCTAAAAATTGGGAATGAGCTGGCTGCTGCTGAGCACCAGAGTAATGGAGTTGCTCCGAGCTAATCAGATATCAGAGATGGAAAAATACCTTATAAAGGTGATGACTGGGGATCTGGTGTAAACATACATCAAACTATTGCACTTTGTTGAGTGCACTCAAACCTGTGATGTGCACATGGGAGAAGTTCCAGGCCTCTGCAGCCTCACCCTTTCAACATGCTGACTTAAGTCCTTTTCTCTCCCAGCATGGCTGCCTCACAGGAAGAATCCTATGAGAACACTCACGTGTTATTCACAAAGACATAAGGAGGGTAGGTGTTTTCTAACTCAAGATTTCTGTCTCACATGGAACTCCTGGCTCCTTTTCCTATGCTGCCTTTGATCAGTGCTACCTTAGAGGCTAGCATTTGTTTTGCTTTGTTTCTCCTCTTTATTTTAATCCTTTACTCTCCTGGGGTCAGGGAGGAGGAAGGCTGCTAGAGGTAGATCAGTTAGCTTAAGCTGTCAGACTGTAACATCTCCCTTCCTATAGAGTAGCAGTCCACAGGGGTCCTTCATGAAGCCCACTGGTGAGTTGTCTTAGAGTCCCATGCTCCTCCTAATACTCCGAGTGACCCCTTCTTGTTACAAGAACTTCTAGGTTCCTTGTCACGTGACTCCTAGTGATGAACAAGCTTTCATTTACTTACAATATCATCCATATTCCAACACTCAAAACCTATAAATATTTTTAGTTGGCAAAAGGGGATCTTGGGGGGGGCACATTAAAGATCCTTGGCATAAGAAAGTAATCATGGGAAATTCCAATGTACTTAATGTAATCAAAAGAGTTCCTATAAAAGAGAGGTTGCAGGAAAGAGTGAGAGAGATTTTAGGATGGAAGCAGAGAGTGAGATGCGAGTGGAGGATAGATAATGTCACTACAGAGAGTAGGATGAGGTGGGGGATAAATAGTCACTAGAGATGAAGGAAGAGATGCAAGGATGCGTATAGATGTAAAATGTCTTTACCTCTATATGGCCCAGATAAAGACAGATTTCTCATTAGGACCACCTGAAGGAAAGATGCATTATAGTTCTGCCATCTAGAACCAAACTTACTTTATTTAGACCACAAGGTTTGTAATTCATTGCAGAAGTAGCTGGCTTAGGGTCTGCATGGCAGCCTTTTGAGTTGAATCTACCAAATAATCGGAGTACAGATTGCTTCCAGGATGCTTCTTTACCCTTTCAAAACTGCTTCCACTGATCTCTTTTCTTCAGGACTCAAAAGGCAGAAGTGGGAGCTAATCTTCAGGTACCCATCCTAGAAATTTTTCTGGGTGCCACTTGCTTTACTCAGACGAAAAAAAATGTGTGTCTACTCCGTTTTTAGTGATTATGAGTTGTTTCCAGAATCTTCATTTTTTTTTTTATTTAAAAGAGAAGAGCCTTCTCTACCCTACTACACTGGGAGAGAAAAGGTGCCAGAGTGTTTGAGACCTGGTACTGCTAAGTCTCAGACTTTCCTCTACTTTCTCATCTCCTTTTCACACAATGGATTCTTCTGCGTTTATACGCAGAGACTTTTACTGTTTCTAAGTGTGTATCTAGTGGATTCTCTTAAAAAATGAGCCTATTTATTGCCTTTTTTCAGTTTAGGATTAACTCTTGAATTCAAAGATAATAGAACATTGCAGCAGAAACGCGGTTGAACACCTTACACACTGTACTTAAGACTTACCTGAATAAACCTGAGACTTGAGAGCTTTGGAAGAGTCTGCTATTTCATGCACAGATTTGTTACTGTTATCAGAAATTATTCCTCTAGCTTCACAGCCATCATGTGACAGTATTCTCACAATGGGTAGAATAGTTGTAGGTAACTGCGCCAGGGTCAGTCTTGCCTACTACTCACTGTGTGCATACTAGTTACTTTTCTAATTCTGTGATAAAACAGCATAGCCAAAACAACTTACAAAAGAAATTATTTTAGTTGGGTTTCAGAGGTTTAGAATCCATGATGAAGAAGCAAAGACCCGAGCAGAGAAGAACTTGGAACTCACAACTAGACTACTCTTCAAGAAGGAGGCATAGAGCTCACTGGAGATAGCAAGAAACTTTTGAAAACCCAAAGCTGATTCCATCAGTTTGTAGAGAACACCCAATAGTATTAGCAATAACACGAGTTATTTGGAAAGTTTCTATGGGGTCACATTGACCAACAATTCACTGAGATATAACCCATTTCTGGCAAGGGAAGTGTTTTACTTGATGATAAGAGGTGTCTAGTTGGGGCATTGTCTCCCCTGTTGTTTTGGTGACTCCTTTTAGATAGATGTCTTTTGTATGTGTATATGTTTTAAGAAGTTTTCACAGTTGTCAATTTCCATGTGACCCCACAAATGTCCCTTAGTGTTAGTTGTCTCTCCCCACATTTCTTCCCTTACGCTTCTCTTCCCTCCCCTACCTATACAATTCTTTTGTTTCAGCTTGTCCCTATTTCTTCATAACTATAGATTGAATTTTACCCACCCAGGCAATCCTGCCCTTCACACTAGTCCTTTACTCTGTACCTAACTCCTGTGATTACATGGATCATAGGATACCTATCAAAGGCTTAAAAGCTGATATCTACATTTAAGTGAATACATACCATATTTGGGGTCTGGATTGCATCAATCAGGACAATTTTTTTGAGCTACATACAATTACATGTGAATTTTAGTTTTTAATAGATTAATAATATTACATTGTGTAAATGCACTACATTTCATTATCCATCCATCTATACATGGACATCTAGGTTCTAATTTCTGGTTATTATGAGTAGAGCGGCAATGAACAGAAATGAGCAAGTGTCTTAGGAGTAGGGTTTAGAGTCCTTTGGGTATATGCCCAAGAGTGGTATAACAGAACCTTGAGAGGGATTAATTT
The DNA here is from genome assembly GCA_004025045.1 of Sigmodon hispidus. NCBI lineage: Eukaryota > Metazoa > Chordata > Mammalia > Rodentia > Cricetidae > Sigmodon > Sigmodon hispidus. The sequence continues at coordinate 87,425 of PVIH01005761.1, forward strand.
CCATGGTGACTTTATAAGTTTGCCCTCCTACCAACAATGGATAAGTGTTCCCTCTTCTCAGCTTCCTCACCAGAATGTGCTTTCATTAGTTTTATTGATCTTGGCCATTCTGATAAGATATCCAAGTAGTTTTGTTTTGTATTTTCGTGGTGGATAAGGATGTTGAGCTTATTTTTTAAGTGTTTTTTGGCCATTTGTTTTTAACCTTTTGAAAACATTCTCTTTAGTTCTGTATTCCATTTTCAATTGGGTCATTTGTTTCACTGTGGGTTCTTTTTCTTTTTAGTTCTTTATATAGAGATATGAAGCTTAAATCAGATGTAATCAGTAAAGATCTTTTTTTCCATTCTGTAGGCTGCTGCTTTGTCCAAATTATGGTGTCTTTTGCCAAACAGAAGCTGTTCAGCTTTGTTAGGTCCCACTTATTAATTATTAATTTTAGTGCCTATGCTAAGCATGTTCTGTTCAGAAAGTCCTTTCTTGTGCCAGTGAGTTCAAGTCTATTTCCCATTTTTTATTGTATCAAATTCATAGAAATGGCCTTATGTTGAAGTCCTTCATTCATTTAAATTTGAGTTTTGTGTAGAGTGATAAGTATGGATCTACTATCATTCTAAAACATGCAGCTATCTAATTTGATCAATACTACTTATTGAAGATGTTGTATTTTTTCATCACGTCTCCATAGGTGCATGTACTTATGTCTAGGACTTCAAATTTATTCCATTGTTCATTGTGTCTGTTTTTGTGTCAATACCATGTGTTCTTATTATTATAGCTTTTGTTAGAGATCTCCTGAGGGTTTTGTGTTTCTGTGTGAAGCTGAAGCCTATCCTTTCAATTTCTATGAATTATCGTGTTGGAATTTGGTGGGACTGTATTGAACATATAGATTGCTTTTGGTGGGATGACGATTTTTACTACATTAATCTTATAGAGCTATTAGCATGGAAGATCTTTCCATCTTCTATTATCTTCTTTAGTTTCTTTCTTCAATTAAAATGTTTTTGTCATATTAGTCTTCCTATTGCTTGACTACAATTATCCCAAGATAGTTTTTGAGACTATTGTAAAATATGTTGTTTCCATGATTTCTTTCTCAGTATATTATTTGTATATAGGAAGAATACTGATTTTTGTGAGTTAATTTTTTATTCAGCCACTTTGTTGAAAGTGTTTATTAGAAAAACTATTATAAAAAAACAACAAAAAAGTGTTCATCATTTATTGAAGTTTCCTGGTATATTTTAAGGGTATTTTATATACAATATCATATCACCTACAAATAAATATTTTGTGATATCTTCCTTCTCAATTTTTATTCTCCTTGAACTTCTGTAGTTGTCATATTGCTCTAGCTAAGACAATTGAATAGGTATGGAAACAGTGGGTGTTCTTGTCTTGTTTCTGATTTTATTGAAATGCTTTGATTTTCTCATCATTTGGTTGATGTTGGCTGTGAGCCTGCTGTAAATATATTTTCTTATGTGAATGTATGTCCCTTATATCCACAGTCCCTCCAGAACTATTATGAAGGGGTACTGGATTTTGTCAGTCCTTTCCTGCATCTAGTTAGATGATCTTGTGGTTTTTGTCTTACAGTCTGAATTATGGCAAATTATATTTATCAATTTTTATGTTGAACTGTCCCTGCATTTTGGGGATGAAGATTAGTTGACCATGGTGGATAGTTTTTTTGATGTGTCTATCGGTTCAATTTGCAAGTATTTTAACTGAGAATTTTTGCATTTATGTTTATAAGGAAAAATGTTCTGTAACTTTCTTCATTTGTGGTTTGTGTGGTTTAGGTATCAGAGTAACATTTGCCCTATAAAAAATTAGCCCATATTCCTTCAGTTTTAATTTTTAGAATAAGTTGAGGAGTGTTAGTATTGATTCTTCTTGAAGGTATGGGATAGTTCTGGGCTGGATGCTTCTGGCCCTGGGAATTTTTTAGTTTAGAAACTTAATAACTGCTTCTGTTTCACCAGGAATTATGAGTATGTTTAAATTACTTATCTGGTCTTCAAAAATGCAAGTGACATCTCATGCTGGGGAGAATATGGAACAAGGGAAACACTTCTATTCCTAGTGGGAATGTGAATTTGTCCAGCAAGTTTGAAAATCAATATGTCAATTTCTTAAAAAATTGGTAATCAACCTATCTCAAGATCCAGCTATATCACTTCTGGGCATATACCCAAACAACAATACTACAAAGACATGTGCTCAGCTATCCTCATAGCAGCTTTGTTTATAATAGTCAGAAACTGGAAACAACTAGATGTCTATCAGCTGAGGAAGGGATAAAGAAAATGAGGTACATTTACACAATGGAGTATCACTCAGCTGTTAGAAATCATGAAATTTACCAACAAATGTAGGGAACTAAAGATCATTCCAAGTGAGATAACCCAGACCTAGCAAGACAAACATGGTATAAACTCAGCCAAACTCAGTTTTAGGTGGGTATTAACCATAGAGTAAAGAATAACCATGCTACAATCCGCAGACCCAAAGTAGCTAAGTCTCAAGGGAGGATACATGAATCTTACTGTGAAAGGGAAATAGAGTAGACGTTACAAGTGGGCAACGGGAGGGGCATGGATGGGGTGTCATGGGAACAGGAGGGATCAAGCTGTGGGAGGATAGAGAGATGGAGAACTGGGAAGATAACTAGAATGAGGGTATCTCTAGGATGAGCCAGAACCAAGTGCAACAGAAAGTCCCTGAAACCTGAGGATGACGCTAGCTAAGACTCTGAGCCATAAAGGATAGGAGCCTGAACGGGTCAACTCCTGTAAAGAGTTCTAGTGGGGGGAATGGAACTCCTAATCCAGCCACATAGGAAATGAGATGGAAAAAATAATTAATTAATTAAAATAAACTTTAAAATTTTGAAGAAATAAATTACTTATCTGATTATGGTTTAACTTTGGTAGGTTGTGTATATCAAAATATTTATCTAATTTTTAAAATTATTCTAGTTTGGTGAGGTATAAGTTTTTAAAGTACGTCCTTATGATTCTCTGGATTTTCTCTGTGTCTGTTATGATAGTCCCATTTTTATCTCAAATTCTATTAGTTTTAATATTTTCTTCTCCATCTTTTAGTTCATTTGACTAAGAGTTGATAAATCTTATTGGTTTTCTCAAAGGACCAGCTCTTTGTTTCACTGATTCTTTGTAATTCTTTTTGTTTCTATTTTATTAATTTCAGAATTGAATTTGACTATTTTGGCATTTACTTCTTTGTGGTGTTATTTCTTCCTTTTGTTCTATAAATTTAATGTGTGCCACCATATTACCAATGTAAAATCTCTTCAATTTTTTATGTGGACATTTAGTGCTATGAACTTGCTGGAGATAACACTTACATATCTCATTGAACACAGAGAAGTTGAGCTGATGCCTAAGTAGAGACTGTATCCTTTTTGATAAGTGTTTATAATACTTTAAGGTACTCTACATACTCCCAGATGAGAAAGGGAACCATCAATTCAGCTAAGAATCCACCTGCAATCTCTCACAGTGACCTAGCTGTATGATATGCTGATACAATAGTGGCACAGCCTTGTGGAAGTAAACAATGATTCTTTAATTGTATTTAAAGTCCACTCCACAAGATGGAACCTGTGTTCAATATTGCTTGGGTGTCCAAGAATCTGAGATTAGATAGGACAGGGACCTATAGGAAAATCAAATGCTGTTATTCTCCTAAAGGAACACAATAATAAATGACTCCCAACAATATTCTTCTATACTAAATGGATAAGAGACTTTCTCAGCCATCATGAGAGAAGATTCCTTATGCAAATGGTAACTTTTTAGATGGACACTACTGCAGATACACGTAACTGGACACTGGGCAGTGAGTGAAAGACTGAACACTCAGTCCTAAATGTGACGTCTTCATCAATCCCTCCCCTTGGGCCTCAGAGAACTCTGCAGAAGAGGATGCAGAAGTGTAAGAGCCAGGAGAATGGATGACACCAAGGAAACAGTGTCTTCTAGACACCATAGGACTGACTGACACAAACGCAGATTCACAGAGACTGTGACAGCATGCACAGTGCCTGCACTGACTCAAGAAAGACAAGGTCGCAGTGCTAACAGGAGGAACCGGACATGAACTCCATCTCTAAGCAAGAAGTCATTCCCAATTGACAACTACTTGTAAAAACGCATTTTCACTGTGTATACAAAGCACACTTCTGAACAGGACCCATGCCCAACAATAGATGGCAACATAAAGTGAACTCAGATGTGTTTTTGTAGATATTTTTGTCTTCATGGCATTTCATTTGGATATTTTTTAACCATACTGCTTTTTTGCTCATATGATTGCTTTCAATTATGTGGTTTTATGAGGTGTGTGTGTGTGTGTGTGTGTGTGTGTGTGTCTATGTGTGTGTATTTGTATGTTTCATGTGCTTTCCCATTGCTGTTCTTGTTTTTAATTCTGGTTATTTGTTTTATTTGCCTATTTGTTTTCTAAAGAAAGAAAGAAAGTGTGAGGTTGGATTGGTTGGAACATGGGAAGGATCTGGAAGGGCAAGGAGGAGGGGGAAACAGTGACCAATATATACTATAAACTTTTAATAATAAAGTTTATAAAAGGTCAGTCCATGGCATAGTTTTTCTAAAGCCATACCTTCTAATCCTTGCTGAAGTGTTCTACCAAGTGGGAATCAAGTTAGTCAAACTTATGAGTCTATATGGGCCATCCTTATTAAAACCAACAAAGTGGGCATGAAGTATACTCCAGGGATGCTTGGCCAGTGTGCAGCATAACTCTCAACATAAAACAAGCATGTGTTTGTCAGTTGTGTAAGCAAATACAAGTTACCTTGTTTCATATATTCATATACCCATATACTTTCCTGATAAGGTGTTTGGGAAGGTCCACATAGAAGGAACAGTGGCATGGACACTCTTAAAAGCTAGAGAGGTCAAAAGATGTTGGTGTGTTGGAGGCTGAGATGGATACATGGAGCTCTTTGGAAGCTGTTGATGGACTCACCATCAATGGACTTTCCTTCTTGACTTCACACTGGCTTTACAAATACATAAATGTTGGTTGATATATTTATTACAACATTCACTACAGTAATAATAGGAAAGGCTCTCCAAAATAGAATGCTATAAAAATATTTTTGTGGTTTTCTTCCACCAAATGTAAGGGTCTAATCTAGGCTTTTTCTTGATTTGAAGTATTTATGATTGGGAATTTTATTATATGGAAGAAATTCTGTGCATCTAGATGTGGAAATACAAATGTTGGCTGATCAACAAAGATTACACAAGGTCATTATATCTTTTGACTGACATGGATGTACCTTAAGTTAAAACTATTCAAATAAAATATGACAGACATAGTCTTAGAGTAAAACTTATTTGGTCAAATGATTTCTTTGGAGATGAAAAAGACCTTTAGTTTGTCTTTCTTAAGCAGCAGAGCAGTTTTTGTGCTTGCATTGATTAGTGGACACTTCTGTATGATAACTCTGTGGAGAACCTTTGAATTTGTTGAAACGTATTTAGGAAGTACTTTAGTGTGTATCTTGTAATGGTACAAGTTAGAGAATTTTTAATCCTTGACAATGGTGTATAATCTTTAAACGAGCAACTCTGTGCTAGTAGGTATTTCAGCTACTTAGTAAATGAAACAAAACAACAAAAGTTATTAAATTTATGAATCTTGGCCTCAAGAAATAGTTTGTAAGTTGTACATTTTTGTACATAAAATAAGGGAAGTGAAGATCAAAATTAAAAAGTGGAGCAGGGCTTTGCTTCTTAATAGCCTTTTTTTTGGTGGCTCTTTCTAACTTTATGTGGTATTAGTAATAAGTCTTATTAACTGGCAGCTTACTGCTATAGCATTCTTTAGTTTCATAAACTTTAAAGTAATTCTGCCTCACAGGGACTTCATGCAAACTAGGTAAAATATGGATATAAACTACTTACTTAGTGCCTGGCATTATACTTTTGGAAAAATAAATTATAATTTGCCCCTTTAAAGACAGTATACAAATATGATCTGTGCAAATGGAATAATAGAAGCATTTTTATTTTTGTTGGTTGACTTAGAAATTCTCTAATAAAACTTCTTTCAAAGTGAAAGTGCAAAAGAGAGACTCATTTAAAAAGATCATATGTTTATTTATATATGTGTGCAACTTAGAGAAATTAGTTTCTTCCTCCAATCTTATGTGTTCTGAAGATCAATTTCAAGTCAGGTTTGGTAGCATACATTCTTACCCAGTAAACCATTGCCTACATCTAAGACCCATTTCATATTTCTTGAAAGAAAAAGTTATTCTTTATTACACATATTAATATATTTTTACTCTTGATCATACTTTATATAATTATGAAAAATAACAATTTTACAAAGCAAATAATTCCTAGTATCATTTGCAATAATCACAGAACCATAACATCTAGAAAGAAGAGATTCTTTGTAATTTTCTATTCTACTTTTGTGCTTTGAAAATATTGATATGTTGGTGACGATCATATCAGTACTTATTTGGGAGATGAGACACTAGTAAGCAAAGGTTCAGAAAAGAGAAGTCATATAAGGGAAGATACCAAATCATGAGGTGTAGTCCTTTTAATGATTGGTCCTACATCAGGAGGCCACATGGTAGGCAGATTTGCTTGGCATACACAATTTTTTTCTGGAACAGCTGGAAAGAAAAACAAACATTCCCTGAAGAAAGAAGACTCGTCTACCTGTCGGGTCCTACTTTAGTTCTGATTTCCCAGTCAGAAACTTATGTATATGGAACTCATGCCCTCACATTGCTAGATGGTATCAGTGGGTATCTCAGGGCTCCTTTGGAGAGATAAACCCTATGCCCCAGAGCATGCCCTTTCATTCTAGTCACAAATACACCACAAAGGTGGCTAACCAAGAGACATTTGAAGGACTCAGCCAACAAAACCTGAAAGGAACAGAAACATGTGCATATCATCTATGAACTATCATATTAAATTCTTATGAGGTACTACTATTGATCATGTTATATCAAAATCATCATGCCAGATAAATAATCAACACATCTTGTCATATGAGTGGATGAGTACTTGAATGGATTCATATCCTATACTCAAGTCAAGCCTGGCTTCATTAGGTTTCAGTCTCCTAAGTCAAAAAACTTTTGCATTTATTCTTTATCAAAGTCTTGGGAAGTAGGCAAAGCATTCTATTACATTTAGTTGCCTGGTGCATTTCTCTTAAGAAAATATTTGTTCTCTCAATAGGTCTCTACCTAGATGTGGATAATAATACAATAATGTAAGTAGACAAAACAAATATGAAGGTGATGTGTTGTGGATAGTCCATGGACCACTGGATGTCACTCAAATTTAAGAAGAAAATTTCCCTAATCAATTTACTCTTCTCATTATATTAATTTTTACTTTCTTGGGTTCTTGCAAAATGTTTGGATGTCTATATATACGATAGCTAGATATTGAAAAACCCCAAATCAATATTATCTTACATTACCACAGAATACACATGTATAATAGTCACCATACTACAAAGCATTTTAGGAGAGGTATTTACTGCTCTTCCTTAGCAGACCTCATTTCTGTTTTCACTGGATATTGTAAGCAGACTTGAAGCTCAAGTCTCACATATTACCACTAAGCGGCATTGGTATGCATATTAGGAATAAGGAATATGTAATGAATCTTAATAGCATTAATTTATTATCCCCCAATGCTCAGTCATACTAATACAGGTTTGCACCTGCATACACATGCTCATAATTAAGGAAGAGATATTCTTTACCTTCCTGTCTGGGCTTCTCTGATAAGTTGTTATGCAGCTGGCATTTGATGCAAATTGAAGTTTGCTGGCTTCTGATATGCCTACTTGCACTAATCAGTGGATTACTTGTGTGGTGTCTGCCCACCTCTAAACCTAGGCTGTCACATTTAGAATAAATAATAGAATTCTCTGAATTTACAAAATATAACAGACCCTAGTGAAGACTCATAAATTAGAGTTTGATTTAGATTTTATGTAAAACGGACGTTGGCCAGAAAGCCTGGAACCAGAATACCAGCAGATTGTTGTAACAACCATCATTCTCAATAAAATTTGGCAGAAAGGGTTTATGGCAACTATAATGTAGAATAACTATTAATATAATGTGTCCTTGTGGCCTCAGCTAGTAAAACCCTTCATAAAAGTGCTAAGTATACCATTGACAGCTAGGAGGTTAAGCTGAAGACACTTTTCCTAGGTCTACTGTAGGCTATCTCTAAAGATTTCTTAGAAGATGCCCTTAAGGGAATCTGGTAACTTTTGTGACATTAACTTTTTAATGACATTTAAGTCTGTGTTGGTTTAAAAGAAGCGACAATGCTCAGAATAATTTATGAATGGATGTCATAATTTCAGTAAGTATATTAAAATTTTTGGTAAAATGTGGACTTAGTTGGAGAGACATAAAGAGCTGCATTTCAGAATAAGTATTAATAAAAATAGGCTCTATGCATTGGGGCTGGACTTAGCTGTTAAGCAACCTTTTCTATGGCCTTGAAAAAAAATCACCTTCACAGTGCCAAAGCAAGCAAATGTGCCTCCTACATAGACAAGAAAACTGAAAGTAAGATATAATGTACTCAGCTAATGAGTGGTAGAGTTGGCAGTTCTAGCTTTATCTGCCAGACTCTAACAGGTTTGATCTTGGTTTGTACTACCAGGCTATCTGTTCTGGGTTTAAGAGTAGTATTAGGTGAACATAGAAAATTGATCAAGACAATCTTATATTTTTGGTTGTGAGCCTAGCCTTTAACAGCTGAGCCATCTCTCCAGCCTGATCAAGACAATCTTAAAAAGAGATTTCAAAATTTAGAAAACAGACATTACCATTAATGCAAGTAAATTATTGTAGAGTACAATTATTTTCAGACCTCTACTGATGTGCCATCATTTAACAGTAGAGGAAAAGGTTGTTCAACCTTTCGGAAAAAAATTGGAGTTTTCAATAAGTATCCTCTTCCAAATATAACTCAGCTCAAACTAGATGTTGTTTTACAAGAATAATGGCAGATATTGACTTTATGATACAGAAATATCTGTGGAAAATATTTATGTGCTATATGATGTCCAACTTTGTCCTAAAGAACCAGAATATTATTCTCTCAGGAAAAAAACACACAGATAACAGTGGATAAACTCCTAATAACTCACCATGTAGCAATAAATGCCTTCTCTTTGCATCTTCAACTAATAAAAGGCAATACTTACTACTCTGGCTGAATTCCCTTTAAATAACCAAGGCCTTTCTAGTTTATTGATATGTTTATGTTTGATTGTAACTTTAAATGTACACAATAGAACTAAGGAAGACAGTAGAGATTTATGGCAGCACATAATCTTTACACTTTTGGATTATCCCATCTGATAACTCTTGAATAATAAAAAGATATATTAGTAATTTTTAATGTGAAGTTTTTATTGACTCATATATTCTAGTTTCCTTTCTGTTTCTGTGATAAAACACTCTGACCAAAAGCAAGTTAGGAAAGAAAGAGGTGGTTTAGGTTGCACCTCCAGGTCACAGTCCTTCTGAGGGAAGCCTAAGCAGAAACTCAGTCAGGAATTTTAAGTAGAAACCATGGAGGGAGGCTTGCTGACTTACTCTCTGTCTCATTCCGGCTCATGCTCTGCTAGCTTTCTTATATAGCACAGGACTACCTGCCTAAGGAATAGTACCACCCATATGGTTTGGGGTCTCCTACATCAATTAACAATTAAGACAACCCCTCACAGACATTCTCGTAGACCAACCTAATGAATATTAACTGCTCAGAAGAACATCTCTTATTTGGGTGATTCTAAGCTGGGTCAAGTTGGTGGTTAATACTGACTAGGACAGTATGCCTTGAGACACAAAGGCAGACTACCATTACCAAAGCACTGTTATTCTTTGTTTATCTTTGGTTCTTGAATTTATTAATTTGTCCACTATGTTTAATATGCCAGTGTATATCCAACAAACTAAAGCAACATGTATTTATTAGCTCAAAGCTTTTTATGCCATAAGTCATGTTTAGCAAAGCCAAGACCTCTGCTTGGAGGTTCCACAAAGCCCAAGAAGTTAAAGTAGAATGGCACTGACTTTTGGAGGATGAAAGGGGAGCATGCTTCTAAACTTACTCACATTGTTGGAATTTAGCTTTTTTGTTGCTAAAGGACTAAGGTCCTATTTTCTTTCTGTATGCCCACTGTAAGGGGCTCGCTGTCCCTTTCTCTGTAGTCTCACTCATGTCAAATGCAGAAGCCTTAGTGTGGCTTTAACTCATGTTTGGAATTCACCACTCTTCAGCTGCCCTTTGCCGCTCAAAGAGCTCAAGTAGCTAATAAACTTAATTCCCTTGAAACATCTTCTGCCACTTAGCGATAGGTGAAGGAGGAAGTTGTACACATTCTTCCCAATTACATGGGTATGGGTAGTGACTGGGCATGATCAGAATGACTCTTTCCTGAACGTGTCAGCTTTGGTAGAGTGATGTGTTAAAAGAGGACAAAAAATCAGGAGTAAAAGTGTACTGTAATAGGGACAGCAAAAGAAACTCACCCTGACTCTGAGTCCAGAGCCAGTGGAAGAGAAACACCCTGGCCTTGAAACTAGAGCCAGAAGGTTAGAAAGGGCCAGTGAAAGAAGCACACTTTGACCCTGACCAACCAATCCTTCAGGACACTATCTAGCCAATATCTGAGCTTGTCTAAGCTCAATGATTGGAATCTGACATCTTAAAAATCTTCTCCCTGGAAATATTTCACCCCTAAGAAGCCCTAGATAAGCCCTGTGCCTGTTCAGTTGGTGGCTGCCATTTTCCATCCTGGCAGAAGCAGCCACTTTCTTAGATTCTTTCTTCAAAATAAATTCTTTTTTTCTGTTTTGTTCTTTCATTTATTGCTATTTTTCTTTATATATTTATTATTTGGTGATTTTACATCATGCACTCCATCAAACTCAGTTATTAGTCCTCTCAGATTCATACTCACTCTTACGATCTCCCCATTTAGAAATGTCTATTCAAACTGCTCATTTACTTACTGGAGCATGTTAAACTCGATGTGACCAGACCCTTAAAGAAAACAAGTCTCTTCTCACCCACACCCCTGCCAGATGCCATCAATGCAGAAGTGAGGCATTGTGTCATTTAGCTATGTTCTAGCCTTGAGCTCTTGTGTAAAATGACATTTTTTTTTAAGTTCACTAATGAGTGAGTATATGCCCTGCTTGTCTTTCTGGATTTGAGATACCTCTCTCAGGAGGATATTCTCCAAATCTACCCATTTGCCTGCAAATTTTAGTGTATAATTTTTTCTTACTGCTAAGTAGTAATCCATTGTGTAGATGTACCACAGTTTGTTAATCCATTCTTCAGTTGAGGGACATCTAGGTTGTTTCCAGGTTATTGCTATTACTAATAATGCTGCTATGAACATAATTGAGCTAATTCTTTTGGGGTGCAAATGCACATCTTTAGGGTATATGCCTAAAAGAAGTATTGCTGGATCCTTGGGGAGATTGATTCCTAGTTTTCTGAGAAACTGCAATACTGGTTTCCAGAGTGACTGAACAAGTTTACACTTCCACCAACAATGGAGGAGTGTTCCTCTCACTCTGCATCCTCTCCAGCATAGGCTGTCATCTGTGTTTTTAATCTTAGTTATTCTGATAGGTGTAAGGTGGTACCTCAAAGTTGTTTTGATTTGCATTTCTCTGATGGCTAAAGATGTTGAACATTTTTTCAAGTGTCTTTCAGCCATTTATAATTCTTCTGCTGAGAATTCCCTTTTTAGTTCTGAACCCCATTTTTTGATTGGGTTATTCAGGGTTTTAGACTCTAATTTATCGAATTCTCTATATATTTTAGAGATCAGTCCTCTATCACTTTGTAGGGTTGGTAAAAATCTTTTCCCATTCCGTAGGTTGTCATTATTGACTGTGTCCTTGGCCTTACACCTAAGGATACCAGAAACACTCATGTAACCACAAACAAATTGATAAGCCCACAGAAGAACCCACCCAAAATAGGAAATACAAGCTACTATCAAAAATGACAGGAAATAATGATTATTGGTCATTAATATTCCTTAATATCAATGGACTCAATTCATCTATGAAAAGATTCTAGCACGATGGTTACAAAAACAGAAACCATCCTTCTGCTGCATCCAAGAAACACACCTCAACTTTAAAGACAGACACAGGTTCAGAGTAAAGGGTTGGGAAAAGACTTTCCAATCAAATTGCCATAAGAAACAAGCTGGTGTAGCCATTCTAACATCTAACAAAATAGACTTTAAACTAAAATCAATGAAAAGAGACCAGAACAGACACTACTTATTCATCTCAGGAAAATAAATTCTTTTGACAGTGTTTTTGGCAAAGAATTTCTTTGGATGGAGCTGAGCAGAATCTCTGCTGGGAAACTCCCTAGTGGTACCCAGCAGAGAAACAATGGACACCTCTTCTGGGAAACTCCCTTATGGAAACAGAGCTGAAGTAACAATTTTTGCAGGAGCAAGAACAACTACTACATTTCTGCAGGGGTTTCTCCCTTAGCATAGTAAAGCAGAAAGTAATAACTTGGACCAGAGCTCAGAAGAAAGGTTCCTGTCTGCTGGAACTCCCTTAACAGAATGGACAAGAGAAACAAGAACATCTCTGCTGGGAAACTCTCTTAGCAGAGTAGAGCAGAGCTCAGCTGTAACAGCTCTCTCTCCTCTCTCTCTCTCTCTCTCTCTCTCTCTCTCTCTCTCTCTCTCTCTCTCTCTCTCTCTCTTCCCTCCCTCTCTCTGAGAGGAACAGGATTGCTACTTTCTGTGGGGAAACCATTCTCTACTGGAACACAGCTTTAAGTATAGCCTACAGTTAAGATACCTTTCCCCTAAAGCTGTAACACTTGCAAAAAGCAGTCCTTTACAACAGCATTTACCCACTTTCTGTAGGCACTTGGTCTTATAATGTATTGGTAACCTATGGCCGCTAGTTTGTTCTTAAGCTTTAGAACAGTCTCAACCAAACTAATGAGCTTAATTTTTATATGCTGTTATAATAACTTAATACATACTTAGGAGAACATTTTGCAACGAGGTACTTCTCAGCAGAGATTGTTAATACTTGATTTTTTTCTGAAGAATATTGACGATGAGTAAATTAGTTGTTCATTGATTTTCTGATGAGATTACTTTCTGATTATATTCTGAGACTCTGTCCTCTATACTTTCTATAATTCAAGGTAAATGCCAAAATTATTATGAGTGATTTTTTAATAAAATAGTTATTAATAGTTTTAAAGTTCTGACTTTCTTTTTCTTAAGTAAAAGTATACTAATATTAAAAAATTTGTTTCTAGTTAGTATAAAATACTTTTTCTCATTATAACAACACAGAAAGTCAGTTAAAAGTTATAAATTCTAGTATGGGGGAGCTCAATAAAAAGAATTTAAAATATTCTGTACAAAGATGGAAGAAGCCCTTAAAAAAGAAATAAATAATTCAAGAAAACACAAAAAAATTGTATGAGAAATATAAATAAAACTATTTAAGACCTGAAGATGGAAACAGAATCTATGAAGAAATCCCAAACTTAAGAAAATGATGAATAACATTTTTCAATATGGAAATGAAAATTTGGGGAAAGTGAAAGGGAATTGCAGAGTCAGCCTTCATCAATACAAAACAAAGGATGAAAAATAAAAATCTCGGTCATTGAATACACAATGGAAAGAGTGGATATATCAGTCAGACTAACTGTTAAATCCAAAATATCCTGACACCAATCATTCAGGAAATCTGGGATACTGTGAAAACACCAAATCTAAGAATAATAGAAATAGGGTCAAGAAAAACAACTCAAGTGGGATCTCCTGCCCATGCTGGGGAGGAGATGGGGAGATGTGGAGAAGAGTGATTGGAGGGGGTGGGAAGGGAAAGGGACCTTAAATAAGGATATACATGGATAGAAAATGTGACTTTATTCATAATTAAAAAAAGAAAGAAAGAAGAAAACAAATTAAAATAAATAAATAAATAATGAATAAAAAAAGGGCCCAGAAAATATATTCAACAAAATCATGTCAGAAAATCCTGCTAATCTAAAGGAGATGCTTATGAAGGCACAAGAAGAATACAGAACACCAATAGATTGAACCAGAAAAGAAAGTCCCCTTGACACATAATAATCAAAGCAATATGCCTATAGGACAAAGAAAGAATTATTAAAAGATGCAAGAGAAAAACATAAACAAGCATAAAAATACAGACCTATTAGAATTACACCCAACTTCTCAATGGAAACTCTAAAAGCCAAAAAGTTCTGGACAAACATACCGTAGACTCTAAAAGACTACAGATGCTAGCCAAGACTACAATATCCATCAAAACTTTCAGTCATCATAGATGGAGAAAATAAGATATTCTAAGATAAAAGCAAATTTAAGCAATAGTGATTTACAAAACCAATCTGCATGCAGTGTTAGAAGAAAAACTTTAATCTTAGGAGATTAATTACAACTATGAAAACACAAGAAATAAATATTCCCAAACCAGATAAGTCAAGAAAAGAGAAATATGTACATAGGCAGACAGACAGACTCACACACACATACCACCGCCGCTGCCACTAGAAACAATAAAATAACAGGAATCACCAGTCATTGGTTATTAATATATCTAAACATAAATATTCTCAATTCCCAAATAAAAGAACACTAACAGAATGAATGCAAAAGCAAGATTAACCCCTTTGCTCCCCAGAAGCAAACCCAGAAGGAAAAGCAGGGGATGTACTCACACATTAGTGGACTTTAAGCAAAAACCATTTTTTTTCATTGAAAAATGATGGGTGAATAAAGTGATTTAAAACACACACACACACACACACACACACACACACACACACACGTAATAAACTTTAACATTAAAGATAGATTACATCAGAGTAAAGAACTGGAAAAGGATATTCCAAGTAAATGAACCTGTCTTAGTTTGGTTTTTGTTGTTGTTTTGTTTTGTTTCTTTGTTTTTGTTTTTAGTTTCTCATGTTTTTTTCTGTGAAGAGAGACTATGGCCATGGCACTTTTACAAAGAAAACATTTAATTGGGGTTGCTCTCTTACAGCTTCAGAGTTTTAGTCAATTACCCTCATGAGAGACTGGTGATGTGCACGCAGACATGTTGCTTGCTACATCTTAACAAGAAGGCAGGAAGAAGTTGACTGAAAGTCACCCTGAGGAAAGCTTGAACAAAAGAGATCTCAAAGCTCACCCGGACAGTGACAAACTCTCCCTCCAACAAGGTCATGCTTCCTAATAGAGCCACTTCCTTTGGGGTCCATCTTTTTTCAAACCACCATATTCCATTCCCTGGCCCCCAGGGATATAGCCATATCAGAATGAAAAAAAAAAATTCATTCCAACTTCAAAAGTCCCCATAGTCTATCATAGTCTCAAACCTGTGTCAAAGTCAATGTCTCTCTGAGATCCATGGCAATCTCCTAACTGTAACCCCCAGGGAAAAATAAAAACAAAAAAGCAGGTAACATACTTCTAACATATAATGTCACAGGATATATATTACTATTTCAAAATATGGGGAAGGGAGCATAACAAGAAAATACTAAACAAGAGCAGGACTGAAAACCAGCTGGGCAAACGCTATTTCTTCATCTCCATGTCTGATGTCAAAACACTCTTTTTATCTTCTCCAAATCTGTTCGGCACAGTTGACTGCAGCACACTTCTTTCTCTTGAGCTTGTCCCGCTCAGTGTTAGCAGCTCTTCTTAGCATCTATTATCCCAAGACTCTGCCATCTCTAACATCTTGGGTTCTCTAAAGCAATCCAGGTTTCAACTTCTAAACTTCATGAAATGGCCTCTCCACTAGTCCTTCATTTAGGTATCCCGACACATTACTGGCCTCAGTGGCATTCTTTAGGTGTGGAGGAAAATTTCATAATCAATTTCTTCTATCCTCAACTCTGAAGCCAGAACCACATGGCCAAAGCTACCAAGCTCTGATGCTTACTGGGGCTGGAACACGGTACCTTCATTCAATTACACCTGCAGCAGTTTCCTGTCCTTCACTGCCTAGGCTTAGCTGGCCTCAGACTGAGGTATCTGCCAGCCTCTGCCTTCCAAGTGCTGGGATTAAATGTGTATCCCACCATACCCAGCTCTAAGCTTGTCTTTACTTCCTTTTTAACAAGTTGAAAGAAAACTGAATGGGATCTTGCTGTGAGGTGACTACTCCCTTTTTCCATTCCTTAATTCATTTATCTCCTTGAACATAGAATTTAGCTCCATTCTACTTCCTGGTGCTCATCTTCTCAAAATTTACATTTTGTAATTTACCTGCTCAACTTTCTGTTTTTATAATAAATCTTCATTACAGTTACCACTAAAACCCATAACAGAAGTCTATACTAGGCTCTTTTGAGATTTCTTCTGCCAATGGAATTTATGAAAAACTCTTCACTTTAGCTCAGTCAGACTCTTTGGACAAGGGAAAAAGGCAGCCACTGTCTTCACCAATATATCACAAGAACAATATCTGGGCAACATACTAAAATTCATCTCCTCTGAAACCTCTTGATCCAGCCCCAGACTGTTCATCAAATCACACTCAGCACCACTGTCAGTATTTTGTATGTGGAAGAACTTGCTAGCATGCTGCCAAGGAGCCATATAGGTTTTTTAAAGGAACAGGTGGGGGAGGGGAAGAGGGAGAGAGAGAGAGAGAGAGAGAGAGAGAGAGAGAGAGAGAGAGAGGTAGGTCATTAAATGCTCATCAAAAGAAAATTTCACCAAGATAGCATTTTAATTTTTAACAACTATGCTCCAAACACAAGGGCACCTATGTTTCTAAAAGAAACACTACTAAAGCTTAAATCACATACTGACCCTCATACTTTGAGAGAGACTTTAAATAAGGGTATACATGCATAAAGAATGTGGCTTTATTGTAATAAAAAATTTAAAAAAGAACATAAAGAGACATTATACAAAAAAAAAAAAAATTCACTCTAACCAACGGACAGGACATCCAGACAAAAACTATACAGAGAAATGCTGGAGCTAACAGATGTTGTAAACCAAATACACCTAACATTTGCAAAAAAAAATTTACCCAAACAAAAAAGAATATATCTTCTTCTCTGCACCTCATCAAAATTTCTCCAAAACTGACCATGCACTTGGACACAAAGCAAATCTCATACAAGAAAATTGAAATAATACGCTACATCCTATCTGACCACCACAGATTAAAGCTGGCTATAAACAACAACCGAAACAATAGAAAACTTGCAAACTTATAGAAACTGGACAACTCTCTACAGAAAGAAAAATAAACCAATATAGAAATAAAGAAAGTAAATAATTCCTAAGATTGAATGCTCATGAATATACAACGTACTCAAACTTATGGGGATACATTGAAAGTGGTTCTAAGAAGCATGTTCATAGCACTAAGTGCCTACATTTAAAAAAGAAAAAATGGAGAGATTTCATATCAGCAACTTAATAGCATATCTGAAATCTCCAGAAAAGAAAAAAGGACTAACTCCCAAATAAGCAGATTGCGACAAATAAACTAATTTAGGGCAGAAATCAATAAAGCACACACAAAAAAAGAAATAATAAGGAGAATCAATGAAACAAATAGTTTGCTCTTTGAGAGAATCAATAAAACTGACAAAGCCTTACCAAATTAACCAAGAGGCAGAGTGAGGATATTAAAATTATCAAAATCAGAAATTAAAAGAGAAAATTAACAAAAGATACCAAGAAAATCCAGAGACTCAAAATGACATTTGGAAAATCTAAATGGATTATTTTTTACTAGATATCACTTATCAAAGTTAAATCAAGATTAGATAATGAATTTAAACAGGTATAGAGCCTCTAGGGAAGTAGAAGTAGTTATTATATCTCTAAAGAAATAAACAAACAAAAATCCCAGGGCCAGATGGTTTTAGTGTAAAATTCTAGCAGACTTTCAAAGAAGAGTTAATGCCAATACTCTTCAAATTATTTCACAAAATAGGAACAGAACATTACCAATTCCTTCTATGAGTTCAGAGTTACCCTATTAATGAAACCACACAAAGACCTAACAAGGAAAGAAAATTACAAACCAATTTTTACTATAAACTTAGTTGCAGAATTTCAAAGTTAAAATATTAAATCCAAGACTATACTATAATCATGTATGTTTCATCCTAGAGATTCAGGAGTAATTCCAGTATTTCAGGAGGCTAGGGGTGTATACAGCAGGTGACAACTAGTTTTTGATAGGTAGACCCACCAGTTGTATAACTCCTTTGTGGAGTTTCTCACTTGGCAAAGCCATGAAATTAGTGCCTGTCATTGACGCGTTGCTTCTATTATTTTTTCTTATGTGCTACTGCATCTCTTTCCTAAAAGCATCTCTGAGTGTTTTCCCATTGCTTATGTGTTTAACTCAAGAAAATATTACATCTTTTGGCAAACTTAGAGTTGTGGATTGTCAGCAAAATCATTTCTGCTAAATCTGTATAATTCTGATTTATAGAAATACTGCCTGAATATTCTTCTTTACTGACACAGTAAAGTAACAGTGTTCTCAATCTCAAAGACAGTCTTTTCCCCATCTTGCAAAAACCTTAGAACAAATTCAAAACAGACTAGCTTCCCCCACAGAGAATACACACATTTTTCAGGTGTTGTTTATTGCTAAATCAAATTCAAGCTGTTAACTCTGAGACAGAGTTCCTTGAAAAAGTTCTTTTTCTGCACATACCCTGACTGATCAAGATTCAACCTGCTACTGTTATTGTTAAGTACTGAATTTCAATGTCATCCTCTGTCTTGGAAAAGATTATGTAGCCAGTATTTGTGACCTTCCTAGTCTGAGAAAAACTATGTGACTCATCTTGTGTTATGAAAATGGGTTGGGCTATGAAAATATAACTAATATAACTTAGAATTGTACAGAGTTTGGCTAAGAGAGAAGCAGCAGCAATGTAGAGGGTAAGAAGCAAAAGGAAGTGAGTGTGTGTGAGTTAGAGTATATGAGTATGTGCTGAATGACAGATGCAGCTGAATGGCCAGACAGAAAAGCTATAGAGAAAACTGCTGTGAAAAGGCTGTGCAGAAGGTAAGAATAAATCTGTAGGTATGTGCTGAAGCAGGGATGTAAAGTAACAATGTTAAGAGCAGTGAGTAGTGTGTGTGTGTATGTCTTCTCTCACACATGAAAGCAACAGTAACTCTAGCCAACCAAGCAAAATACTTGATGATAAAAACTTCAAGTCCTTGTAGAAAGAAATTAAAGAATACGTGAGAAGATGGAAAAATATCCCATGCTCATGTTATCCCATCAGTAAAAATAACAATGTAAAAATGACCATACTACCAAAAGCAATCTACCGATTCAAAGCAATGCCAATCCAAATACCAACATATTCTTCACAGATCCTTGAAAGAACAATTCTCAACTTCATATGAAAATACAAAAATTTAACATAGCTAAAATAATATTGAACTATAAAAGTACCTCAAGAAGTTTCACCATTCCTGATCTCAAGTAATATTGCAAAGCTATAGTAATAAGAACAGCATGTTATTGGCACAAAAACAAACACATTGATTAAAGAAATCAAATCAAAGATATAGACATAAACTCACAGTATTATAGACACTAATTTTTAATAAAGAAGTCAGAAAGACACTGAAAAAAAAGACACAGCATTTAACAAATGGTACTGGTAAAACTGGATGACTGAATGCAGAAGATTGTAAATATATCTGTATCTATTGACCCACCCCAAACTCAAGCCAGTAGATCAAGATCCTCAACACTAGGTTTAGAGACACTCAACCTAATAAAAGAGAAAAGGAGAATACTTTAGAACTCATTGACATAGGAGAAGACTTCTTGATAAGAACACAGATAGCTCAGGCATTATGATCAACAATAAACAGGACCTCATGAAACTGAAAAGCTTCGTAAGGCAAAAGACACCATCAATCAGACAAAGCAGTACCCTACAGAATGGAAAATAATTTTTTTTACAAACTTCGTATGGAAACCTAAAAAAATATTCAATAGAGGACTAATATCCAAAGTATATGAAGAACTCAAGAAACTTTATATCAAAAACCAAAAACAAAAAAAAAGTGGGATACAAATCTAAACAGAGAATTCTTACTAGAAGAATCTCAAATGTCTGAGAAAACTTAAAAGAATGTTAAACATCCTTAACAGGAAAATGAAAATCCAAAGTACTTTGAGTTTTACCTTATGTCTATCAAAAAAGCTAAGATCAGAACGAAAGGGACAGCTCATGCTATTAAAGATGCAGAACAAGAGAAACACTTCTTCTTTGCTGGTGGGAGTGCAAACCTTACAGCCATTATAGAAATCTGTGTATTGCTTCTTTAAAAAAGATGGGACTCAATCTATCTCAAGATGGAGCTGTCCCATTCTTAAACATATACCCTAAGGACACTAAAACATGAATTCCAGTTGGTATTAATGAAAATTCAGAGCCAGATAATGGGGGAAAGCTGGAATATCAGAGAAAGGAAATAGACCAGGGTCAATTCTCACCAAACTAACTTCTTAGGGTAAAAACTATCTTCAAGAGTCCTCAGCCTGGCTCATCACTTCTACAATCTACCTACACCTGTCTTAAATAGCTCTTTTGCCAAGTTTTTTCACTTCTGGGTTGAGCTCTGCATCATAATCCTAGAGTTAGATTAAAGGTGTGAGCTACTGCTGTTTGGTAGTTAGACCTTAAACTCATAGAAACATCTCTGCCTCTGGAGTTATGGGATTAAGGGCTAGGTCACCACTAGTCTTTTCCATGCTGGGGTTAAAGGCATGAGTTACCAACTGTCATTCCTCTGCTGGGATCAAAGGCATGAGTTACCACTCTCTGACACTCATGGCTTGACTGTGTTGTGGGTGGATCTGTTCTCTGATATTCGAGGCTGATTTTATTAAATATAAATAATGTCACCACTGGACACTTCACCATACCATAGGGCACTTGATCAACCATGTTCATTACTGCTCTATTCATAGCCAGATGTTAAAAACAACCTAGATGCTCCTTAACAGAAAAATGCAAAAAGGAAATATAAATTTACAAAATGAAGTATTACTGAGCTCCTAAAAAGTTATATTATGAAATTTGCAGGCAAATGAGTAGAATTAGAAAAAAAAGCCTGAATAAATTCAGACCCAGAGAGGAAAATGTGCTACATGTTCACTTATATATGGATATCAGATATTAAGTAAATGATAACCTATAATCTGTAGACCCAAAGAAGTTAGACATAGAGGAAGGAACTAAGGGAGACACATAAGAGGAGAAAATGAAATTGATTTGATGCGTAGATTATAGAGGGAAGCTGTTTAGAGATGAGAACAAAAATCAGGGAGAATAAGAGGTGGAGAGCCGATTGAGGCTGGAAATTGGAATAGCGACATGTACTATTGAAGGGCCTTTGAGGCATGGTATGGAAACCTAGTGCAGTGCAGACTTCCTATAATATTCGAAGGGGATCCAAATGAAGTCTACAAATGATGAGGGAGGAGAACCCCAATTGACCATCTGTTGTTACTAAATGAAGCTTTCAGTACTGGAACTGGGTTTCATCCAAGTCAGTGTGTTATCTGATAGGGTCCCATAGAAATTTTCAAACAACTCAGGCTATTGCCAAGACAAGAACTTCCACACTACAAACTGACAATAAGGCCCCATTGCTGATACCCAAACAATTCATTAAACTTGGAGAGGTTGAGCTGGTGCCTACCTAGAATCTTCACCCTGTTTTCTAGTGCAATGGTTCTCAATCTTTCTAATGCTGTGACCCTTTAATACAGGTCTTTATGCTGTTGTGATCCCCAAGCCATAAAATTATTTTTATTGCTACTATTATGAGTCTTAATATAAATGTTTGTGTTTTCCAATAGTCTTAGGTGACTCCTATAAAATAGTTGTTCTACCCACAATGAGTCATGACCTACAAGGTTGAGAACTACTGTTTTAGTATTTTTGACACAGAAAGATACTCTGTAGGACTAACAAATGTGAAACATGAACATGAACCTAACCACACAACAATTCATCTACAATCTCTTCTTGTAGATCAAAGTAAGTAGGTTGCAAAATATTATAGAGTAATGGTGGCACAAACCTTGTGGGAGTAACCAAACAATGTCTGATTTGACTTTAGATTTACTCCATAAAATATAACCCGTATCTGACACTGGTTGGGTGACCAAGAACCAAAAACTAAATAGCCAGAGACCAACAGCAAAACCAAATACTACTGCATTTGTAAAAAATAAACAAACAGAAAACCAGAAACAACAAAATGACTCAACAATATTCTGCTATTCTTATACTCAGAGATGGTGCCTTATTCAGCCATCATCAGAGAAGCTTCTCTCTGTAGTAGATGGAAATAAATACAGAGCCCAAAATTCAGACATTACACAAAGAGAGAGGCCTTGGAACATACAGCTCTAACTGTGGTGTGTTCATCAAATCCCTCCTTTAAGAGCTCAGAAAACTCCTCAGAAGAAGAAACAGAAGAAGTTGGGGATTCAGAGGGGATGCATGGAGCTAGGAGCTCAAGGCCCTCTAAAACAAGTGAGCAAGGCTCATATGAACTCACAGAGACCAAACCCGCAAGGACAGAGCCTACATGGGTCTGCACAAGGTCCTCTTTCAGTTGACTATTTTATGAGACTCCTAAATCTGTGAGCCAATGGGTCTCCTGTTCTTATGACTTCTGCTTGTATCTTATTAGAAAAGGACAGGCTTCTGAGAGATAATGATAAAATAAAATAAGATAAGATAAATAAAAGACCATAATATTAAAGTGGAGAAGATAAACCAACAGAAAAATAAAGGATCACTCATTAAACCTGGGCTTTTTCTAATTTGGTCTGATTTGGATTATTTACTTGGTGGAAAAGTTTATGGAGGCTCAAAAAGCTGTCACACGGCACTTCCCACAGTCGGCTAGCCACTTCCACGTCAATCATTAATCAAGAAAATGCTCCGCAGATGTGCCACCGGCCAAACTGATGAAAACAATTACTTAATTGAGGTTCCTTCTCCTCAAATATCTCTATTTTGTGTCAAGTCGACAATAACAGAATGACACACACACACACACACTCACACACACAAGTACAGTCCACATAACATTCTAAGTGATTGTGTTCTTTGAGAATCCCACACTTGTATATAATATTCTGGCTATTCTTCCTCCCACCCCCAGCCCTATGAATCCTGTCATCTCTATCAGTCCCTCCCCAGCTTCAAGACTTTTGGGTTTGTTTTATGACACCTTTATTTCCCTTTGTAGCTGTCAAGCACTCTTAACATGGCCTCACTTAGATCCAACTGTTACATCTTACTATAGTCTTATTATTATTATCTTTAGAATTGCAAAAAGAAAAAAAAAACCACAGAAAACAAAATGCAACAGATGCCCACCAACAAAAGCTCTCAAAGGTTCATCATGTCCCATCAATGACTTTAATACACGTTCACATGATTCTCAGACTGCACACGAGCTTTGGCTGGTGACAGATTAACTTTTTGCTTGATGGAGATGCTTGAGTTTATCTCCACTATACACATTCTAATTACACTGAAGGGGTGGAAGACATATTGTTGGTTTGTAGCAATTCAAACTGATAATCTTCCATAAGGAGAGCCGTTCTGCCCCAACTGTGCTCTCAAAAGAATACAAGTCTGAGTAGTATTGATTTATTCTCTGTCTCTTACCATTTGTGAAAGAAGACTGCTCTTACATATAAGTTTCTTAAGATTCTGCTAGCATCTTTAAGTATGCAAAATTAGTTAAACACCTTTGGCATATATTCCAAGCAATAGAATATACTCTAATTAGGTCTGTAAAAGCTGTTACCTTGATTACAAGATATACTAATTATCTTGTCCATCATTGATCTGATAATTATAAAGGAGGGTGTTTTTTTTTTTTCAAATGATCTCACCTAATTCTGCCCTTAATTCGGGGGCTCTAATTGAGACTCAGCCCAATAGATGTTTACTGTATTTGAGTACACATAATAATGATCTGCATTTCCTTATTCTCCAGGCTTTAAAATTAAAATACTTTACAGTCACACAAAAATGCAGGTTTAAGTCTTTTAATCCTACCATGCTAACATAACAGTTTTAAATTAAAAATCGTACATGGAAAGAAAAAGAATTATATTTTATCTCCAATTAATTAAAATAGCTTAATTTTATTTAATTGACACTATCGGTAGATTTTCCTTAATGTCTGTCATGATTTTTATAAATTATGTCCTGTTTGTTGAGAAAAACCATTTTTTATTTTTATTTTTTGAACTTTTGAAGAAATACACTTAATTGTATTATGGCAAGAATTTGTGTAAAAATACATATACTCATCATCTATAGGTCTTTAATAAATGGTTGACTTCAGATTTTTTTCTTTTTGCATCTTACCTTTTTTTTTCATGATGCTTAGGAAACTGTAGACATGTACCTCATATGATAAGATGCCAAACATGTTTTTTACTTCTTTGTATAGCAGAAGTCATGCTGGGCACTGAGAGACTAGCTATTGCCACTGTGCACCAATCTTTAATCCCCTTAATCATCACTTTGATCCCATGTTCTCTGCCTTGCTTCTTTTACCTGAACTTTATGGAATTATCAGTACATATTCTGTTCTTGAGAGTTCTTGATAGTTCACATCCAATTTACTGTATTAGTTTTAGCAGACTAATATGACCTCTCCGGATGACACAGTACAAAGTTGAATTCTACTGTGTGACATTTTTGGTGAATGACATTTTTTGAAGAACTTATGTTAAGTGATGATGTAGTGTTGTGGAAGGGTTTGATGAAGTCTTGGTGACCTGAGTTAAAGTTCTGATTCTGGTGCTATAGCCTGAATGATTTTGAGATGATCTCTAAGGTATTTTTAGCTTTGGCTTATTTACTTCCAGATTAAAAATGGCAGCATCATTGCTATCTCTACATAAGGTTCAGACTAGGTTGTTCTCATATTGAAAATTATATTTTCCAGAAGAATTATTGGCTGAATTTTGACAAATATGTAGAACCATGTACCTACTTTCTTTCCCAATATGTCAGGTTAAGAAGTTTTCGTGTGTGCTGTCAGACCCATTCTTCCTGCCAGCTTCTCAAGCTCAGGGCAGACACTATTTGATTTTTAAATATGTATATTTATGACTTGCACCAGTTTGCAGAGTGTTTGGAAAGTCACTTCTGCCTTAGCCATGTAAGTAAATATGCATTCTTCCTTTTTATTACTAAATAGCATAGCTCTGGTATCAGGTACCACATTGATGGTGAACATATTTCCACTTTTTAATTATAAACATTTTTCTATGTTTTTTTGTGGGCATGTTCTTTTCTTTTGGGTAAGTAAATATTCTGGAGTGGAATTTCTGAGGTATAAAGGTACATATAATAGAGTATATAGTTTGTTTTGAGATGGGGTTTCACTGAATGCTAGTTCATTTGAATTTGTGATGCTCTGTCTGACTCATCTTTTAAAGATGACAAACCTTTTGATGTTTCACCTCAGCCATCTTTCAAACTCCATCCTGTCCTCTGCTATCTTTTCCTATGTGTGAGTGAGTTGCATGAATCCTAATTGATCTTATATTGAAAATTCAGAACCAGATAATTGGGTAAATGCTGAACGATTAGAGAGACAGAGGAACAAGCCACAGTACTCTTTACCTTGCCAACTCCTGAGCCCAATGGGGAGATCCTATCTCCATAAATCCTCAGACTGAATACCTCCTAGATCCTGTCTCCTCCTACCTTATATGCCTTTCCCTCTAGCCTTAAGCCTTCCTGTCTGCACTTTCCTAGGGTTGGGCTTAAAGGCAAGTGACTCCCTACTAATGGGAATAAAGGTGTGAAGCATCCCTGTTTCCTTTTTAGATCACATTAATCTCATGTAGTCCAAGGTGGCCATGAACTCATAGAAATCAATCTGCCTCTGGCTCCCTGAGTGTTAGGATTAAAGGTGTGAGATCCCAAGTGCTGGGATTAAAGATGTGAGCCAGCACTACCTAGCCTCTATGACTAACTCTGTGCCTGGCTCTGCCCTCTGATCTTCAGACAAGCTTTATTTGTTAGAGTATATACAACATATCACCACATGAGTGAGCAATAAGAGACTCATGTGTTTCTTTTCTTTATGCCACTGCACTTTAAACCATGGCATAATATCTGCTGTGCTCTAACACTATAACCACCCCAGCAACAGACAAAACTATGAGCCATCGCAGGAGATATATTAGATTAGCTGGAAGATTCCTTCCTTTCCTGCCCCCTCATTACGATGACTATGTGTGTCTATATGAAGTCACTCATCTTATCATCTGACCAATCTTGAGTGACTGATCCCACCTCAAAATGACAACCACAAACATGATAGTGAGTATAAGTTTAACTATATGAAAGAATTGCCACCTGATTTTATAATGGTTATACCATCTTACATCTCTTTCCACAGCACATGATCTTCCCAGTGACTGTATCCTGAATAACAGTGATGCTGTTGTTTTCATCCTAGCCATTCTAGTAGCTGTGGAAAATGATCTTCCAGGTGGAAAATTGTATTTCCATAGTAACTCAAGCCATTGGTGTTTTTATGTCCTTTTGTGCAGTGACTTAAAAACCAGTATGTTTTCCTCAGTGAAATGTACATTTAAATTCCTGGTCATTTTATGTTATAATCATTAGTCTTTGTTTTTGCTTCACTAAGGGTTTTGTGACAGGGTCTGATCTCACTTTACAGTTCTATTTAGCTTGGAATTCTCTTCTTCTGCTTCTGCCACTTAAGTACTAGGAATACAGATGTGAGCCACCCTACCTCACCTCTTACTGGTTTTTGAATATGTACATAATGTAGATAAAAAATTTCATATAGTCCATGTTTTAGAAGTTTTTATTCCTAATCTGTAGTTTGTCTTTTGTGAACCAAGTAGTGTATGGTAAGCAGCAGAAGTGGCTAATTTTAGAAGCAACAATTTAGCAGTATTTTCTTTTGTGATTCTTTTATGCTGTATCTATAAAACCATAGCCTGATTCAAGGACACAAAGATTATCTCTGTTGATTCATTTTAGATCTGATAGCTTTAACCCCCTTTATGAGTTTGTTTTGTATGCATCACTCTTATAGAAGTCAGAGGACATATTGCAAGGTGGATCCTCTCCTCCTGTGGGTCTCGGAGGTTCATCTCAGATCTTCAAATGTGGTAGCAAATATTGCCACCAGCTGCACCATTTTAATGGCTCCTGGCCTTACATTTCTGTGTGTGATATATTTGGGACTAGTTTCTATGATTCAAAGTTGTGAAGATTGAGATTGTTTGGACATTATTTCTTTTCTGCATGTGACTACACAATTACTATGTAGACTTAAAAATAATGTACTCATTCTAATTTATAATAATAGGTTTTGTTTATGTGCAAGTCTTGATCCTTTATTTGTTTCTTATTAGCTCCATGCTGTTATTTGATAATCCATTGCTGAACTCCATGTTAAGGACTAGGTTCAAATAGGATAAATTCCCCTGGCTTTATTATTTATTTTCTAAATAACCTCTGTTATTCAATGTTCTGCATATTTCCAGAAATTTAGAGTAAATCTAATATTTTCTTTTTAAAAAGAAAGAATGAAAGATACTCTTCAAATTTGTATTGATTCTATTTTTAATTATAGATTAAATTAATATAATTTATGCTATAACAATAATGAAATATCTGATTATTAAGTACAATGAATGGTTTTTTTTTAATCTAATTACTGAATGCAGCTGATGCTATCATTGATTCTCATTACTATAGCTGCAACATCCTTTTGTCTGTCAGTATCCTTAGGGCTGAACAGCTCTCTACCCAGGACTCAGCGTCTTCTACTTGCATTTGGAAAAGCATTCCCAGCACACAGTATGGCATAAATATACTGGAAAGTTAGGAGTCATTGATCCTTCATTACCAATGAAGGCAACAGCTGCACTGTGAACACAGACTGTTGAAATATTTCCTTCAAAAGCAAAGGCGAATCAACAGCAGAAAGAAATAGAATAAAACATCACTCATGCATCCAACATGCCCTGTAGTCATAAGAGAGGAAAGTTTTAAAATTCAAATTAATTCTAGGGAGAAAATAAAAAGTACACACCCAGCAGCCATCTCCTGCTCTTATATGTTCTTGTTACCAAATACCACAAAACACATACGATTTGAAAAAGACTACCCTGGAGAGATCAGAGGGAAGCTGATTAGTATACTGATGATTTTTTAATTCATCACCATTGAAAGAAACTGAATTCCTCATTTGAAAATTGCCAAATGGATTAGTGTAGTACTGAGGATGTTGGAAACTAAATGTATTCTCTGACGATCAGGCGCCATCTCAGAGAAAGAACCTAGGAGAGAAGCAAGGATGTACAGGAGGAAAATGGGGGGAAGTGGTGTAGAGAAGGAAACAGGAAGATGGAGGGATTGAGGATTCCACAGAGCAAAAGGAGTTCCAAAGAAATAAGCCAACAAAGAAGCCACACGAGTCTCCAGCTACCAGTGCCCTTTAACCACAGGCTGAGCTCCCCTGCTAAAGTGGCTCTCAGACGCAAAGCAATGGTGTGTTTGATGCAAGAGAAACATGCTTCTGAAAGGCAGAGAGGAAGGGGAAGGAGGAGAAAGCCAGGGGTTTGGGGGGGATGAAGAGACAGGACACATAAACATCAAGGAGGAAGACAGCAAAACTCTGGATACAAGACACACAAAAATCCTTAAGTAAAAGTTCTTTTTGCAGACTTTTCTGAAAGCTTGAATTTATAAAATAGACAGAAGAAGGAGGAGGAGGGAGAAGGCCATATTCTTTACATATTGAAATAGATAACAACAAAACACCCATACTTTTGAAGACATAATTATAAAATGATATGGTATATTAATTATCAATGTGCAATTAGTTGAACGTTGCAAATTTTAAATACTCTTGCTATAAAAAGATATTTGTGTTATGTCTTTGCCATATTTTATATCATTGAGGCAAGATTTTATTTATGACAATATATTTTTTAACCTCTTGACTCAACACACTATTGGCCCATGTTATTCTCACCTTTCAGTAATCAATATTGACACTGGCTCAAAAATCTATGGGTTTTCTCTGAAAACTCTGGACTCTGTTTTGAAAAATATATCAATTTTAGCACCATGGAGGCAAATGAATTGCTTAGTTGTTAAATAATCTTAATGAAATGTCAACAGCAGAAAAATATTCTCAACCCTCAGCAAGGCTCTCAGGTAATGAAACATTGATTTTTATTTCCAAATCCGTTTTGCTTACTGTACAGGAAGTAAATGAAAAATGTTTATTTGTTTCCAAGGCACAATCCATTTTAGATACTTAATTTAATATTTAAAATTATCTGTACTATTTCTACCTTCATTAGCTTTTTGTTTAGTTTGCAATATTACCTTTTGTCTGTAAATCCTGAGGTGAATGCCAAAACTCACCTTGAGTGACTCATCAGAGAAATTATGTGTGTAGGGTGAGCATCTTTGCATACTCTGTAAATGCGATGTAAAAACATGCTGGCCTAACCTTTATTTTATACATTCATTTCTGTAAATAACAGTATAGCTGAAATTAATTTGACATTAATTTGTCAAAGACACACAAGTGTGAAGTTGAGTATTCTGAATCCAAAGTCTTGCTAATCTACTTTGAGTATGTTTAGATGCTGATCTTAGCCTTAAACTAATCAAAGTGAAAAATATCCACTTTGTTTGGAGAACAGTAGCTTCCCCCTGTTTCCAAAATCTTTAATCTGAGAGTCAGAGATATGCACTTTGAAGAGATGACCTTGGGATCCTAAGATGTGGGAATAACCTTAGTCCTTGCAAACTCAGGTGATGATGCTGCCCACGTTTCTCTGTTCTCAGCTCTAAATAGAAGGAACTCTGTCCTTATCTGAGGATATGCATGGCAGCTTTTCCCAGTGTCCTTTGATGTCATTTGGACCACAGAAGCAATGTTAGCTTCAACATCACCTCATCCCTGATTTGACAGAGAAAGCAGAACAGAACTCAAAAAGCACCATAGCTTCAAGCAAAATTCAATTGTCACCCAAATGGCTAGAAATCTCTAAGTTGTTAGAGGTTGAAATTTGACTGCACCCTAATTTAGACCACAGGGCCTTGGGGTCACTGATTCTTTGAGAGTCAGTTAAGACAATGTGTTGTGGGATTATGGTACATTGTAAACATTTGTTCCTCCTATTGGTTTAAGAAAAAGCTGATTGGCCAGAAGCAGATAGGAACTGTGGATGGCAATACCAGACTAAGAAAACTTTGGGAACATCTCAGAGCAGAGCAGAAATGCCACAGAGATGCTAAGAGATGAAAAGGAAAGAAGTTGAAATGCTGCTGAGAAAAGGTACTGAGCCACATGGTGGAACAAAATAAGAATCATGAGTTAGTTTAAGGGTAAAGAGTTAGCAAGCTATGTGCCTGGGCCCTAGGTCAGTCAGCATAAAATTACTGTAAGTGTCTATGTGTTTCTGTGGAATTACTGGTCTGCTGGTCAAGGCCCAAAAGTTCAGGACAGAAACCTCCTAATACAAATGGATGCCCAAAATAGGTGATATATACACCCACATAAAACTTAAGAAAGATTAAAAGATGTTCTAGAGCACAGAAACAGCCCCAAACAGCTTTTGAGTTGTGTTTCTCAAGTGGGCCATGGTAAAGAGACTGAGTAGTATATGGGATTAAATTAAAAAATGGCATGTTTGCTGACTGTAATTAAAACTGCAACAAGGCCTGGTATATGGGATTAAATTAAAAATGGCATGTTTGCTGACTGTAATTTAAACTGCAACAAGGCCAATTCCTGAGCCTCAATGTAAGCAAGGAGCTGTATATGGTGGATTTAAAGTTTCTATTTATAAGGGCAAAAAGGAAACAGAGTCAAAGATGGCTTTTTAGTGACTGTTTTCTTGGATCAGCTCTGTTTACTGGAGGCAAGCAGAGGCTTGGCTTTTGTGAGGCTTTACTGATTTAGCCATAGAGGCAAAACACTTGTGAGTCTTATAAGAGACCCTATTGCCAAATACTTAAATGGAGTTAATGAGTAGCAGAAGGCAGTATGATATGGACCCTACAATTCCTTAGAGTGTTAATTATGTGTCTTACCATTTCTTTAGCTAAAATGCTAAATTCTATACAACTGGAATAAGACTGGGTGGAGCCAGCCAGCTACTCTAGCTCAGCCTTTAATCTTACCTTGGCAGATTAAGGGTGTGGTCAGAAACAGAAACAAATAGAGGAAACTGGGTGGAGTCAGTCACCCTAGCTAAGCAAAGGTGTGGTCAGAAACAGAAAGAGATAAGAAATAAGAGATTATAGTAAAGACAGATTTTTTTAAAAAGTACATGGTTTAGAGTGTGTTAAAAAATATATGTAGACTTGAGAGAGAAAATTTTAAGAAAGGATAAAGAAAGTTCTTTTTTTTTCCTTCTTTATTTTGTATTTATCAAAAAAAACACAGTAAAAAGAACTTAAAATGTGGAAGAGTTAACAATAACTATGCAGAGGATAAGAATGATAAGCATGGCTTATCAAGGGTGGAAATACAAATAAGATTGCTACACATATATTTTCTTTGTGTTCATCTTTCCCTCTGAATTTTTTTCCCCTGTATATCCTTATTCAAGGTCTCTTCCCCCTCCCAACACATCTGGTCATTTTTCTTCTCTGCAACTCCCCATCCCCTCCCTGGGCAGGGAGCAGACAGTCCTATGGTCCCACTGACCCAATAATGCTTAGATCAGTCTCCACTTCTGGCCAAATCCAGTTCTTCCCTGCCCCTCAAGAGTGAGTCAGGTGTTCCTATAGTTGGACTGGGGTTTGAAGGGTCAGTCCAGGGTGTTTCTGATCCCAAGCTGTTCCGTGGTTGTGGTTTGCCGCTTGGGCATGTTTGGCTTTTTTTCTTGTTTGTTTGTTTAGAGACCACTAGTGAGTGAGTATATCCCCTGCTTATCTCTCTGAGTTTGTGAGACTTCG
>PVIH01005762.1:0-80526 GCA_004025045.1 Sigmodon hispidus
GGAGCACCCCAGTGTGAGATGATAACACACATGGGGGAGCACCCCAGTGTGAGATGATAACACACATGGGGGAGCACCCCAGTGTGAGATGATAACACATGTGGGAGCACCCCAGTGTGAGATGATAACACACATGTGGGAGCACCCCAGTGTGAGATGATAACACACATGGGGGAGCACCCCAGTGTGAGATGATAACACACATGGGGGAGCACCCAGTGTGAGATGATAACATACATGTGGGAGCACCCCAGTGTGAGATGATAACACACATGGGGGAGCACCCCAGTGTGAGATGATAACACATGGGGAGCTCCACAGTGCTCTGATTCAGCTGCACCAAGAGCAGGCATGGCCCGAGGAATAAGCAGCAGGTTGAACATTACTGCATCAGCTCTTACATGATTTTCTGGGACTGTTTGCTTCACTTGTAATGTGAATGAGAACGAGCACCTGTCTTAACAGAAGAAGAGGACCTGTCTCAAGGGTTTGCATGAAAACTAAGTCTGTGCAGTGCATGGAAGGTGCAGAGAATGGTGGTACTAGGGAGTGACGAGACGTCAGCTGCTGACATCAGCAGCAGCAATGCCAGTGTCCTCCACCTTCCTCCTCTTCTAAGGTCATAGGAACCCACATGAACTCACTCCCCAGCTTCAAGGGCATTGGTGAGGGACTGCCCAAGTCACCACTGGGCAGCTGGCCGGATGCTATTTATAAATTGTTGTTGAATTAGAGCAGGTACAAACAAGGATGCCTCCAACCTGAGCTGTGTGACCTTCTGGACCGCTGTCCCATTCTGAACATTTTTGTAGCCCAGAGGCTCTGTCACAGTGGTGCCTGCAGAGTGTCTGTCTCTGAGGATGGGTCCAATTGCTTCCTCAATAAGAACAACTTCCCAAGTGTGCTAAGAGTTTCCTTAAGACCTGGGGAGTTGTCCCCAGGAGAGAATGAGGTTCCAGGGCTAGAGAGGCAATGAAGTTACCTGATGAAGTCACAGGATGAGGTCACCAGGCATCCACAAGGTCAGCTCCCAATAGCCTGCCTACAGATGAAAGGCTAGGAGCTGGAGGCTCTGGGTAGGGGAAGGGAAGGTGAGAAGGGACTGGATTCCTTCCTTTATTAACTACCCCAAATACTTCACCTTGACAAAATCATTGTGCTCCCTAGAAAAGGGGTCAGACAGCAGACTCTGGAAGCATCCTTCTCTCATTAAAATTCAGTGATTCCCATATGACCAAAACTTCCATTAAGTTTTCAAGGATTTGAAAGAAATATGGTAAATAAGATAAAACATATTAAAAAGAAAGAGACAGGGAAAGAAGATGAACTAATTTTCAGTTATTAAGATATATAAATAGAATGTGATGATTAAAACTGATAGACCCCAGTGAGTAAATAAGACATGTCCAGCATCGGATTAGAGTCGAGCACATTCATGAAAGAGGAGACAGAATCACGGACATAGTCAGTGAATGGACTCAGAACAACTGGAGAAAGTTGTCTATAATGAAAGTTGGCTAAATCAACTATGGGGATACATATTCATCCATTATCCTAGCACCAGGGAGACTGAGGCAGGGGCATCTTGTATTTGAGGCCAGCCTGTCTTCAGTAACTAGGAGCTGAGGTTAAGACATCATGAACAAGTTTCCAGTTTAATCTCCAGCACCAGAAAAAGAAAAAAGAAGTTTCATTGTATTCCTTGCATTTCATACCAAAACAAATTCCATACTGAGCAAAGTTTTAAATATTTTTTAAAAAGACATTTTAAAATAAAACTTAAAACAGACATTTTAAAACACTCTTCAAGTGTGGAAGTCCTTTCTAACTGTGGAACAAAACCCAGACATCATAAAAGAAGAAAGGCGCAGATAAATTTACCTTCATAAAAATGACAGTATCTGTCTGGCAAGAATCTCTACGAGCGGTCAGTATGTTATCTCAGATGGAGGCTGGAATCTCTAACACACACACCTGTAGGAGTTGAACAGAAGAATACAACGAAAAGGAGGAAGCAACATCAGCCTGTTGACAACCTGAAGTAGCTTCCAAGGGAGAAGATAGCACCTTTCAGGACACTCTAGGGCTTGTGTGTGACTCCCTGATTTCCTGCCATCCCAGCCTCCGACCATGACAGTCCAACCTCAATCACTCCCCTCATCTGAACCAAGGCCCCTGCTTGCTGGAATCTAATGCTGAGCTGGCCCTGACTTTCCCTTGTACCTTCTAGAATCACTCAGCCTCTGCCTAGCCTATGTCCTGGGATGGCATCCTAGCTCCTCACAGCTGTGAGCCTCAACTGAATCTGACAGATGGGTATCTCTGAAGGGTCTTGGTGGCATTACAAGGCTCAGAAGTAGCTCAGTATTCACTCTGAGCCTGCATATCCAATGTTCCTGGGCAAAAGGCATGCTGTGCTGGATCGGTTAGACATGGTTCCTTTTCTCAGAGAACCTGGAAATGAAACCACAGACCATGCAATGCTTAGTAGGAAATGAAGAGATGCAGGAAAAGAAAGACACAGCCTGCCCTGACCGTGGTCTGTGAGCTTCTCTGTGACATGCAGACTCCCCACAGTGTCAACAAGGCTCTGTCTGCATGAGATGACCACACCCATGGCTGACCTACGCTGAAATCTAGGTCCAAGGTCTAAGGAGGCACAGAGCTGGGCTGTGCAGAGCTGATGCAGTGTGGGAAGGTGGGTACACAGACCTAATAGAAGCGCTTACAATGAAGTGAGGTACCCAGTGGGACAAGCATAGACCATGGACACCAAGAGGAAGCAGTTCTGAGGAGGGAGTTGTGCAGGGCAGCTATTGAAAGTCCCAAACAAGCAGGACACAGTTGGACACGGACCTGCTGGTTACAGCAACGGGGGTAGAGTTGGTAATTCTATTGATTAGAGCAAATCTTCAGGTCCCTAGGAGGCAGGGCCATGCCATCACCAGGCTGTAGGAGTGAAAGAAATGGAATTGATGTGGTGGCCAGTGAAGTCTCTTGTTATTTTAAGAATGTCATTTGTTGGGCTGGAGAGATGGCTCAGTGATTAAGAGCACTGATTGTTCTTCCAGAGGACCTGAGTTTGATTCCCAGCATCCACATGGCATCTAACAACTGCCTGTAATTCCAAGATCTGACACACTTACACAGTTATACATGCGGGCAAAACACCAATTCATATTAAAAAAAAAAAAAGAATGTCATTTATTGGTTTGTTACTCTTTAAAAATCCTGGTTATTCTACTGAGAAATTTTAAGAAGTTTGGAAACATGGGCATGGGATAATATGAGTGCCCAGCCCCAATGACACTTCAGATATAAAAGATCATATCCAGGATACAGTTCATTGTTAAACTGTTGGCTTTGAAAACATGAAACCTGAGTTCAATTCCTAGAACCTTCATGCATCCACAAACACACACATGGGTGGGTAGGCGGGGTCAGGTGTGATGTCATATGATCATTGCTAGGGAGAAGGAGACAAAAGATTCCTGGGACTCACTGGACAGCAACCCTAGCATACATGGCAATCCCTGAATCCCAGTGAAAGGCTCTATCTCAAACACAAGACAGATGATGACTGAGAAATGACATCTGAGGTTGCTGACCTCTGGTATCTACAGGGAACATACCTGCATCTACTTGTGCCACTTGAACATACATATGCACACAAAGGTTGCTCCAGTTACCACCAGAGACTCAATTAGAGGTCCTAACAGAGGAGAGGGATTGAGGTGGCTCTGCAGCCTCCCAGAGTTCATTCCTCAGTATTGTGGGCAGTGGTAACAAAAATTAAATAAAAATGAGCTTCACTCCATAGTATACCAGAATGCAGGACTTGACAGGGGTGAGGGTAAGGTGCAAAGGGAGGGAAGGACAGTGGTTCTCAGTGGCTCGATGCAGCCACAGGTCATGCAGTCCCCTGGCATCCGGCAAGAGGGCACCAACAGCTCATAACCTGAGCTCTGTCTTCTCTCCAAGGTAGCCCTGTAGCTTGCAGGGAGCATGGTGCCCACTTGTGAACACACACGGCCTATGTGCCACCTGTTCCAGGGCTTTAGAAACTGCATGGCAGCTTGCTGATACAGTGATGAGCCTGTAGACAACAAAGAAGCTGGTTCCGCTGAGACACATTTAAAAATACCCAGGAGATGCTGGGTATATATAGCAAGAATGAAGCCAGGCACCTCGGCCCACACAGGATGCAAATATGAGCTTTGGAGAGTTCTGTGTTGTATCTGAAATAGAGGTCTGAGATCTGAACACCAGCAAAGAATAGAAATTAATGCTGGGAACAAACATGACATCACCCAGCCTGAACTGAGGAAACAAAGCTGGTGTCCCACAATGCTCTTTGCTCCTCTGTCCTGACCATGTGAAAAGATCTCATGGCTTAAAGTTTTGTTATTATTTATCTATTTACCATTGATTCATTACCAACCACATTCAAAAAAAAAGAAAAGAAAAAGAATTGAAAAATCACCTTCAATTTTTATGAGGTATGTGATGGTTGAAACAAAAGGCAGAAAGTACCCAGCAGGAAAGACATGTGATTCAATGGCTTACATATGCCAAGGCATAGACTGGCTCTGAGCAAGAAGTAGAGGCCTGAATTAATGTTGGACATTGAGCCTCGCTGGGAAAGAAATAATCAGTCACACATTCTCAGATACAACATCTAAGCGGGTCTGGCTTTTCTGTCTTTTTCTGTGGTTTCTCAGACTGCAGGAGTTTGGGATGAGGAAGCTAACCCTACCCAGGGATGAGGTGGAACAATTTACATGACCCCACGTGACCCCAAACTTCTATACCCCTCCTGTGCCACCTGCTGGCCTGAGCTCCAGCAAGAGTGTTTGGCAAAGGTGCCAAGAGCCCTCCTGATACCACCTCTGTGGGGTTTTCTGTGTGAGTACATTTTGATGTACTAAGTGTATAATTTATATTTTATGAAACTTTATTTTAGGCACCTAAATGAACTGATTTATGAGAAGAAGAACTTTACATTTTGACTCTGATAGAAATATCAGAATCAGTTTTCAGAAATGTTATGTAGCCACAAAATAAATACAGCAGACACAAGTCAATGTTATTACTACATCCTGGAAAGGCTTTGTGTCCTTCTATGGCTGCATGCCTGAGGCTGGTCTCTGCTCCTTAGACAAGGGAAAGCCACCAGTATTGGGTATCAAAGACAGCTCCAGTCACAAGTAAGACTCTATTCCCTATATAGACACTCAGGATGCTGAAGAAAGACATAAGGGTAAATGGCCATTTGACCATGGGGCTCTGCAGAGGGAGTCACAACTACAATGATGCTATCCAGTAGCATAACAGTGCCATTACTAATGGTGGTACTGCCAGCCGTGGCAGTACTAATGGTAACAAAGATGATGGCAATGTCAACAGTGATGATTATGATCAATGCCCACCTAGAAGGTGTTGCTAGTGGCAAAAAAGCAAGTGTTTGTCGGTACCAGTGCATATTTCTGCATCCCATAAGAGGAATGTGTTGATGGGACTCCTTTCCACATCCATGAAAGGATCAATGTGTAACAGATTGGAAATCTTAAAATGGGTCCTGTGCCACAGAGGAAGTGAGAATCACAGCTCCAAAGTCATCTTTGACACTCTTGGAGGCTCTAGGCCACACTCAGAAAGAGCAATTCTGCCATCAGCCTGTGTGGGTTCCAGTATTTTGAGTCTGCTACATCCATTTGACACTGTTAACAAAGATAGTCCACTCCCCAGAAATACTGGCCCATGTCCTAGTTTTCTCCATTTAAATCTCCAGAATTTTTATTAAATCCACTCTGTTCCATATGTTAAACTCTATTATAAAGAACCATATCTCCCTCATCATCACTGCCTCAAATTTTATTACCATCTCTATTGTCATGGTTACGATCACTATCATCACTCATGATGTCGAATGTCTTTCTCTATGCTGTGATCTTCATAGCACTGACCCAATATTCACAAAGGTACATTAGGGAACACCTGAAAATTCCAAACCTCTTTTGATATGCATGTCTCAGCAGCCATAAGATGGACAGTAACTCCTATCTCCAATATACAATGTCTAGATACCAGCCTATCCCCAGAGCACACCACAAAGAAAGACAATGTCTGGCTATGGCCCAGAAATGGCACAGACAAATCAGCTAAGGAAATACTCAGCCCTGTGCTGCACAGCTCTGCAGTGGGAGAGATCAGATCCTCTGCACATCAGACACTGAATATCAGGAACCAGAGAAAGAGACTGAAATAAACACCCAGGGAGTAACTCATTCAGAGCAAAGGAAGTCCAATCAAGCTGGAGAGATGGCTCAGCAGTTAAGAACATTCATGGTTCTATCAGGGTGGCTATTGCTATGATGAAACACCATGGCAAAAGCAGTTTGGGGAGGAAAGGGTTAACTTATGTTTCCACATCATTGTTAGTCACTGAAGGAAGTCAGGACAGGAACTCAAAAGGGCAGGAACCTGGAGGCAGGAGCTGATGCAGAGGCCATGGAGGGTGCTGCTTACTGGCTTGCTCCCCGTGGATTTGCTCAGCCTGCTTACTTATAGAATTCAGGACCACTAGCCCATGAATAACACTCCTCACTGTGGGCTGCCTGCTCCATCCATCACTAATTAAGACAATGCCCTACAGGCTTGCTACAGCCCAGTCTCATGGAGACATTTTCTTAATGGACATTTTCTCCTCTCAGATGAATTTAGCTTGTGTCAAATTGACACAGAGCTATACATACAGCACAACCCAAGTTTGGTTCCCAGAACTCACACAAATGGTTCATAAACCATCTGTAAGTACAGCTTCAAGGGATCCAATGTCCTCTTCTCAAAGAACACCTGTATATACTAACACAGAGAAACACAAACATAATGAATAAATAAAAGAATGAATGTGAAAACCTCATTCAAAAAGTGGCTTACTTAATTTCAAAAGACCAAACTTTAGGGGGAGTGCACAGAAAGAATGGAAGCCTGTGGGTGACTAGCCTGTGGGGCACCAGCAGGGTCAGTGTTACACCCTTGAACCAGCTTCGATACACCTCATTTTCTTTTTCTTAGGTTGCCATCTTCAAAATTTGTTGAGGAGAAAGCAGCTTGCCAGTAAGTGTTTGGATGTGAAATGCCCTCTATAGTCTCGTGTGCTCAAATACTCCATCCCCATCTGATACTGACTTTCTGGAAGCTCTGGAGCTTTCAGTAGATCAGGACTACCTGGTAGAGAAACAGCCTTCTAGAGCTTGTCCCTGAGAACTTGGCCAGAGAGCCCTGCAGGAAACAGTAAGTCCCAGGCATACCTTTCCACCATTGTGAGCTCTCCAGTATCTTTCCCTCCGGGATGAGCCATATCTTCTCACACTGTTCATCCAAATGAACCCATTCTCCCTGAACTTGCTTCCAATGGGTGTTTTGTCCCAAAGATGAGAAAATTGAATCAAATGTCTAGCGGAAGGTCAAGGCAAAGCCCAAGCTTTTTGTTTTGCACTCCCAGTGATCAACTGCTCCATTCAGCATCTCAAACATCAGGCACCAAGAAGAAGATCATGAGGTGACTTGGACCCAAAAAAGGTAACAGACATCAGAGTCTTTTCTGTTCCATCTAATGTTTTAAGATTAATAAGGGAGCCTCTCTTTAATCTGGCACCCTGTTGCATGTGACATCCTGACACTTATTGCTGCCTTATTGACAAAGTTCAGATAGTTCTCTGGCCTGACATCTTCTGTGAGAGATCATGTCTAATGTGAACTATATGTGTTGTTTTGTTTACTGGTTTAGTGTGTATGTGTATGTGTGTGTGTGTTTGTGTGTGTGTGTGTGTGTGTTGCATGAGTGTGCACCTGTATATATGTATGCACACATGCCCTGACTGTGAAGGCCAATATCTATATTTCTTATTGCTTTCCATTCTCGTCTTTGAGGCAGGATTCCCTGATGAACCTGCAGCTCACTGACTGGGTAGGCTGGCTGGCCAGCCAGTCCCTGGGGACCCTCCCTTACCCCTTCCCCAGTTCTGGGATTACAGGCATAGGTGACCATGCCTGGCTTTTATGTGAGTGTGGGGATCACAGAGCTGGGCCCTTGAGTTTGTGCAGCAAGGACTTTTCCCACTGAGCCTCTTCCCAGCCCCTACATATGACTCTAAAGTCACGGTCTATTTACTAAAGCCACAGCCTCCCATCAAATACAGGGCTACTGGATTTCTGCTTCCAACACGAGATTCCTTTTTTTAAAAAGAATTCCTTTTTTAAAAGATTTTATTTTTTTAAAAGTATTCAGAAAGATG
This sequence comes from Sigmodon hispidus, assembly GCA_004025045.1. NCBI lineage: Eukaryota > Metazoa > Chordata > Mammalia > Rodentia > Cricetidae > Sigmodon > Sigmodon hispidus. The sequence goes on from PVIH01005762.1 coordinate 8,301, forward strand.
GATTCAGATAACAAACAAAGAAGTCTGGGAAAACATGTTACTGCAGGCTTAACATATGTATAACTGTGACCCCTGCAGGTGTCCCTTCAGCCCTGGCTACTCTCTGCACTTTACAAGACAGACATCTGGGCTGGAGAGATGGCTCAGAGGTTAAGAGCACTGACTGTTCTTCCAGAGGTCCTGAGTTCAATTCCCAGCAACCACATGGTGGCTCACATCCATCTATAATGAGACCTGTTGCCCTCTTCTGTACACTGTATACATAATAAATAAATAAATATTTAAAAAAGAACAAGACAGACATCCACATGGAAATATAACAGGTATCTCAAGGTTGTGAATGGTCACAAGTATACCTCCATATGCTCCATCTGGTCTACCATAGCCTCCTTTCCTCTTAGCTCCATTCTTCCAGCATTGAGAACAAAAGTAAGTGCCCCTGAGACAGCTGCATATCTTTTCTTATCTATTCACCCCTCCAGACAGACTTGTCACCTCTGTCTTCTAGACATGGCCCTCATTGTGGCCATACCCTCATCTTCAGGGATCATAGTCATGGTCTCCAGCCTGGCCAGTCTTCTTTCTCACTGATCCATCCTAACCATGGTGGTCCACAAGTTCTTTTAAACCAGTCCTGGATACTACTCTGAATTTCAAACCTCCAGTGTCTCCCATCACATTCAGACCAAAGCCAAAATGATATTCATGCTACTACTGTATCTCTGCTGGGACTGCATGTAGCTTCAGCTGCCCTGGGCTCCTCATCTCCGGTAGGTCCCTCTGTGGAGCTGAGAGAGAGGGGAATGGGGAGAGGGGGGAGGAAAGGAAAGAGAGAAAGAAAAAAGAAAGAAAGGAAGGAAGGAAGGAAGGAAGGAAGGAAGGAAGGAAGGAAGGAAGAAATTTACTATGCTCATTTCGAACCTCATCCTGTCCTGGCTCAGATGTCACCTTCTAGTTGTGTCTCACCGTGCCACTGTAGTTAGTAGTGGTCTGTCACCCACCACACTGACAAGTCCATTTCCACATCCTGTGCCCCCATTTATTTCCCACAATGCTAACTGTTAGCAGGCAGAATAATGGGTGCTATTGCTGTCTATTCCCCTAAAGCATGCAAACTCAGGGTAACAGCAAACATGTTTGCTCGGGTCACACTACCCTGTGTACACTGATAGGTGCCTGGTAACCCTGAAAGACTGGGATCCTGCCCATCTGAACTCTAGGAAGAATTGGAGCCATAACATTTGCAAAGCTGAATCCTTGAAGTTTACTAACAGTAACCTTCTACGGGCTCAGCCTCTCACAGACTCTGCTGACTGAGGTGCTTGATATCAGGTTCAAGAGCACCATGGGCCACACTGACAGCATCCTCAGTGCTACACAGCCAAGAGGATATGGACAGCACAGATTGAATTTGATTTCTTTAGAGAAACAGAGGAATGAGGGGTATGAATCTGAGAAGAGCTGGAGGGATGGATATGACCAAAATACAATGTATAGATTCTAAAAGAACTAATAACATTATTTTAAATATAAATAGAATAACATGGGAATTTTAGACAAAAAGTTATATTGATTTATATCATCTTCCTTGGTGACAAATGTGTCACATTGGTAAGGTCAGTCTTGAAGGCTCATATCTTAGAATGGAACCCTGTGACATTGTTGTAGAGACCCAGATTACTGTGACAGTCATTAAAATGTCTTAGGAAAATTTTGAACATAAAAGCACTACAGTGGATGATTGCATGTGACCCGGTGGACTCCAGAGACTCAACATCTTATTGTGTCTCCTGAGTGAATGTGCTCGTGTGTACTTGGGTCTGAAAAAGTGAGTGGGGGTGAACAAATCCTGGCATCGGGCAGGAAGCAAGTGTTTTCTACTGGGTGGGCCTGTAGTTTGAGCCTCAACTTCTCTCAGCTAGGCCGGCAGTAGCAGGAGTCACATGCAATCGAATGGAAGAACTGCTACCACACGCCAGGCAACAGCATGGAAACCCCCAGGGAAATAACTTGAACTTGACCCACCTTCCCCCGGAGTGTATCTGTAGACATCCCCAGACAAATCTTTGTAGACTAGATTGCTATCAGGTAGCAGGGGGGCAAGGGCAGAGATGAGGAGGAGGGAGGAGGAGAGGAACAGGAGAATATCGAAACATGAAGAAACAAGGTGACAAAAAGCCAAAGGAAGGAGAAAGAACCCCCGGACCTAGACGGGTGTGTGTGTAGCATGTGTGTGCTTGTGTTCATATACACACAGATGTTCCCAGAGCAGCTTAGCTGAGACAGGTCTGTTGCATCAACTTAGACTCTGCCACGGTTCTATGTCCTATTTATGTCCCATCTATTGCTCAGTGCCTCATACACACTGGCGAGAGCTCTGTCGTGAAGATGCTCTACCAAGTCTCTAAGGCCTATCTTGTGTTTTGAATACTCATCAGATGTCGCAATGAGAGAAGCATCTCAAGGAACGTGCCACCCACAGCTCCAGCAAATGGCAACACCACACTGCACTGTGTGTGCTCACCAGCAGCACATTCAATCACACCAGAATGGATCCAGTCATCAAGTACCTCAGAGCCAAGTGCCTGGCTCATACCCCTCGAGCTGGACAGTTGAAGCTCATTCTCTCAATGCCAGGATCACATCTCATAGTTTAAGGAATCCTTCCTGCCATCACCCCATACTCAGCCGTAGACATTACCATGTCTAATTAACATGTTTAGTTCTTTCCCAGTCAAGTTCACCTTCAACCAAATGGACAGGATACAATGTCCCCTGCTCTTCTTTCAGTTCCTGAAGAAAGCACTCTACTCCTTAAAACACTGAGGTTATCCAAGATGACCTAGATCTGGGGCACAGGACATGTCTCCAGCACTATCATCCATGACTTCTAGACAGTTAAATCTTCTTGCTGTTGCCAGGTCACCTCACAGGTGAGCTTTGCATAATGCAGATGTTCCAAGCTCAGGACCATGGCTCCCTGTCCCCAGGTCCAGTGGCAGGATTAACAGTCCTCACCCTTGGTGGTCATGGGTGGGTAGACTGAGAGAAATAAAATAAAAAGAATAGGCTTTACTTGTCTATGTATATGTGTGCACTCACATGCACATGTGTGTGCATTGGTGTGGAGGGCTGGAGGTCAATCTCAGGTGTCATTCATAAACAGTCTTTCTCCTGGACAGTCTCACTGGTCTGAACTCAACACTTAGGCTCTGCTGGATGGCTGGCTAGGGAGTCTTAGGGATCTCTCCATCTCTGCTTCTGTAGTGCTGAGATTACAGGAGTCACATCCAGCTTCTGTACATGTGTTCTGGAGATCAAATTCAAGTTCTCACGCTTGCACAACTAAGCCTTATTTTGTATCTTTTAAAATTAATTTATATTATCACTTCTCCCTCCAGATAATAAATGTGCTCAGGTGAGGACTATTTTAGCTCCACCAAACACAAATGACAGAGTGCAGTAACTGCAATGCACAGAAGAGATTCAGCTGTGACATGTCAAATGATGTCAAGATGCTTGAAAGGAAAGGAGCTAAAAATAGTACAGCCTGGCGCAGCACCAAGAGCTCCAGGGCTCCAAAGCCTCAACCTTAGGACCCAAGAGAAACTGGCTTCAGCCTCCACCATAAAGGAATCCAACGGGGTCTTCATGGTGGGTAGGTACTTCATGCCACCAACTCTACAGGCTCAGTGTGTGACTTCAGGGGAGGCAGACTGCTCCCAATAATGATAATTTAGATTTTTAAAAAATAGAATGTTTTGAACATACATGATATGAACCATCACCCCACAAGCAAGGTGATTGCATTATGTAACAATGTACAGAGCCTGAGGATATGGGACAGTGACTGACGTTGCTATTCCTTGACAATCAAGGAATTAATATAAACCATTTTCTGGAAGAAGAAAAAAATGCATATATATTCTCTGTACATAGAACTGAAAGCTACTTGAGCTACTTACTTATGAGGTGGCTCAGGAAAGAACCACAGTGTATGTAAAGAGATGGCAGTGTGTTTCCAGGGGGCTTCCTTTTTCTCTTATTTTAGCTCACTGGTACAAGGTGTGAAAGCTGAGTAGCAGTGAATTCACAGATCATTCTGGGAATGTTTACTTCTGCAAAAGTCACACCTAGGTGACAACTGAATGTGGCTTCCAAACAGCTTTCCCTGGATCCTCCCTTCACCCAGACAATCCAGCTTTGATTAGTTCTGAATGAATTTCATCTATGAATTTTTTAAAATAATTTATTATTACTAGAAATTGTGTTTTTAAAATGAGTATGCATTTCACTATTCTGCACCTCATCCACAAAGCAGAACACAAGAGCCAGCTACACTACACACACATCAAGTCTGTGAGCTGACCTTCTTTCTGGTCCCCTAAGGAGAAAGCAGCTTTTGCCGGGGGATGGGGTGAGTCTATCAGCATTCAGAACATTCCCTTCTCCTAAAGTCTTCAGGATCCAGAATGCCCAGTTCCCACTGGGTTGAAATATCCTTGCAGCCTGGAACACAGCAGGCACCTTAGGAAACCATGAACTTAAAATCACATACCACCCTGACTCAGTTTCCCCATTTCTTTTCTGGCTCTAACTTGAGACACCTAACCTTACTTCCAAACCACTGAATGCTTTCACATGCAGAATCAAACAGTATCCTTCATACTCCCTCAAGCTAGGATGCTGGGACAGAGACCTCAGGGGACAATAACTCCTGACCGGGAGATTTATCCCCAGCCACACATGAATGCTGAAATGGCCACCAGGGAGGCTCTGCTGCACACTGAATTTTCACAAAACATGCCTTGAGAACAGGACACAGACAGACCCAAGGAAACAATCTATTGTTTCCTGGAAATTATCCTGCAGTTCGTGATGAAAAGGCATGCAGGTGGAGCTTATATCTAGCCCAGAAATAATAGGTGACAATAACATGGAAACAAAGGCCTATGGGCTCTTTCTGGTCTGACCAACAGGGAGGTGTAAATCAGACTTGCCTGCAGGAGAGGATCAGCTCCCTCCAGGACCCCAGACTCCAAACCCACATAGTCCTTTGATTCCAGAGAAAAAGTCATTCCCCCAGCGAGGTGGCAGCAGCACGGATTTGCTCAGCTTTTGCCTGTTAAAGGTCTCCCCTAAATAGATATTCACATGGTGGGGGGGGGATTCAACTTGCCTCATGGCCAAGGTCAAGAGGTGTCTCTGAATGGAAGTCTCCATTTTCCCCAGCAATTCAGCTTGCCTGCAGCTCCTGGATGTTCCCGAGTGCCCTGGGAGGCAGAGGCTGGCAAGGAGCCCCAAGCTCCTTCACTGGCTCATTCAGACTCAGAGAAAACCCTCTAGCCCAGCACCTGGCAACAGTGCAATTGCCAGGAAGCTTCCGTCTGCCTTTGGGGGCTGAAGCCCATTATTATCTGTAAACATTCTTAAATATAGACATGCGTGAGCGGGGCAGGGCTGGGGTGAGGAGGGCAGCCTAGGGCCAGAAGAACAGCTCAGGGGGCCAAGGGCCTGGACCCTCTCAGCCTCCATACCTTCAGGAATACAGCCTAGGCTGGCAGCTGACTAGAAATCTGGCAGAAATCTCCAGAACTGGAGCCATAAGCCTCATATACAAATTCATTTCTTCAGCAACCTTGGGAGAGTTCTGAAGACGACAATAACAAAGTTTCTTGGGGGTGCTGTGACTTTCCCACACCCCTGCCTGCAATCCCGATGACCCCACCATGTCTGATGTTCATCTTGAGGGTCCACAGCCCCCATGAGAGTCTAACACCCAACCCAAGGACAAAATATGCTGATTCCCAGTTATGCCACGTATCGAGCGATAGACCAGCCTCTGAGGCTCATCTGACACTCCATACCTGCTGTCCCAGGGTTGCTGGCTCATGCACAGGACCAGAAGGTCAGTCTCAGGAGGGCCTAAGGGAAGAATGTCCACCTTCAGCAGTGATGGCATTCATAGCAAAGGCTTCTGTGAGGCAGGGCTTTACATCGTGGGACTTAAGCAGTATGCCTAACCTCTACCCCCTGGATGCTCTCAGGAGCCCCTTCTTCTACTTTAGCTAGATGGCCAAAGTTCTTGCCACATTGCCCACATACCCTCAAGGCAGGATAGCCCCTGGGGTGAGAAGCCCTCCTTCGAAAAAATGTTGCTATGTGTGGAAATGGTACCCACACCCCTTCTTTACCACAAATAGCTAGCCTGGGCCAGATACAAACTAGCCAAACTGTCACTGAGTCCTGTGATGTCAGTGTGACCCAGATCCTTCCCTGAGTGCAAGAGGGAGAGATGACCCTGCCTTCCTGTCACAACAGGAGCATTCGGCTCACTTCCCAGGGTCATCTGGATATCGGGTGCCCCTCCCCAGGTCTGAAATGAGGTAAACAAAGAGTTCAGTAGGAAATAAAGGCTTGGGGACATAAGCTGGGAAAGGCAAAGAAGAAGGGGAAGGAGGAGGGAGTAACAGAGAGGGAGGAGCCCCAAGAGTGAACCCAAACACCAAGCCAAATCTCCACAGAAAATTCCGGGGAAATCTCATCTATTACATGTTTGCCCAGAGCCACGTCCCATGAAAGATTCTGGATAATCTGATTCCAGTCACTGATGATCCTGAGAGCTTGCTTCTGTCCTTCAGAGAGTCCTTGCCCTCTTAATGACACCTTTGAGCCCCATCCTGCCTCAGAAGAAGCCAGCCTAGGGCACTGGGCCAGGCCAAGGATAAAGACCCAGGGTCATGGTGGGTGCAACTGTGGAGTCTAGAGGTTCTTCTAGTCCTGCTGAGCTGGCTTCACTCTGGGATGACCTGTGAGCAGACATTTCAATATCCTTGGGGAAACAGGCTACTCAGAGCCCACCAGCTAGGGTGAAATAGCATATTAACATTGCCTGCTGCATCTCAGGCACTGTGTCAAGTGAAGGTTTTCAGGCTGGTCACAGGAAGCCACTGAGAGGTCATTTGTGAGTAATGTTGTTGTGCTTCTGTCTACCAGTAACAAGCCATTATTTAAGAAGACATAGGTGAGGAGCCACAGTTGGCACAGACTAGCTCAATAGAAAGTGGGTGATAGAGAGGAACCTCCATATTCCCAGGCTCCTGGACCACTCTCCAGTCTTCTATATATGCCTTCTCTATCACTCTGGCCCCTGATCTGCTTAGAGTGCAGAGGAGAACCAACAACCTCTCCATCTCTATTTCTGTCTCTCAGTCTATACATTTCTTGGTCTGTCTCTATCTCTCACTGTTTCTCTGTATCTGTCTTTCCTCTCTGTCTCTATCTCCAGTGTATATGTCACAAACAGGCTTTCCTTAGCCCTGCACCCTACTACTGGCTCCATTCTGTACCCCTCACTGATCCTCTGGGACACTATGTCTAACCCAGTGTCCCTGTGTACTAAACCAGAGGTTTGGCTAAGAATGGGTAGACTTAGGGTGTATGTGGGTGTAGGCTAAGACAAGAAGATGCCTAAAGACTATGCTCCAAGTTCCAAGCTAATGGCCTGCCACTTGATGCCTAAAGGTATTATCACATCGGGAACATTTATGCCAAACTCGATGTGTTTCTGTGAGGCTGGGGAAAGAGCCATAAAAAATGCTATAGTCTGCTCAGCCATCCGTTGCCCTGGTGAGAAGGAACCAGCTTGGTCCACCCCACTTCCCACCAGGGGTATTAAGCAGATACAAGACATTTGCCCCTCTTCCTCTGGGTCCAATCCCTGAGTCCAGTCCTTTTAGAATCATCAAGCTCACTCAAATCAAGATCATTTATACTGTCCTTGGAGTTCTGGGCCTGGAAAGCTTCTACACTCCTGTTGATTAGCATGCTATATCCAGGATGACCTCAGTTGCCTGACCACATTAACTGCAACCTTAGTGCCCGTATGGCCACTAATGTGCATGGCTGCCTCAATTGCATTTTCACAATTCCCAGTGCCCCTGGGAAGATAAAATCCACTCCCCTCACCTCGAGTATCACAGACTTTCCACATCCAACACCAGCTCAATCCAGTCACCACCACCAGGCTACCTCCTCATGAGAACATGGCATGCCTCTGCTTCTCTTTTACCCTGACCACTAATATTGTCCTCTACTCAGATATGGAAGCCGCATTCACTTTTCTTTCTCCAGACCCTCCTGTAGCTCTCCAACAGAGTATTTCTACCCAGTTCAACCTGGAGTCCATGGGCGGCATTTCTAATGAGCTCTTGACCGTTACTACCATGTCCTGGACCCACCATCGGTTTGTTTCTATGCCCAAGCACATAACTTATGATCCCAGTATTGTGCACCAGACAGAACGAACCCATTTCACTTGACTGGATAGAGGCACAAAAAATTGTCATCAGCTTTACTCAGCCCAATTGGTTCTTCACCCTTTCCCAGGCTTTATGAGGTACACTGAAATCAAGTACCTTGGTGCCAAGGGGAGCATCATCTTAGGCCAGAACAGCCCTTTGGAGGTAGCAATCTTTTATGTTTTAAGAAGCCCAGAACATTTACTTACTCAAATTTATGTCTCAGAATATATCCCAAGAAAAACATACTCTATTGTAGATACCATGCATGCTGTAGCCAAAGGAGTCCCTGCAATGTCAGTAATCACAGTAAATGCTTCCAAGCTCTGAAAATGCCCCATACCAGGGGCACAGCTAAGTAAATTTTCTAAAGTGGGTGTTTCCCTGGGAGACTGCTTGTGCCATGCCTACAATTTGGGAAATGAAACTTCAATTTAGACTACTTGAAATAGATGCTTTAGCTTGATTACAAAATAAGACAAAACCAGCAAGCCAGGTGCAAAGTAAGCAAGCTGTACTAGCACACAGAAAAGTGCATTGTTCACGAGAGAGGGGGAGGAGCCTGGACAGTCCTGCCCTCCAACCTGGCAAAGACTGAAGGACATTTTCTCCTGGGGTGAATGGCATAGGGCTTCCACAGAGGCTCAGCAGGAGCTGGCTGGGCATGGGGTCATTTGCTGGGTCTAAATAAAAGGCATGGTGCTCATGGTTAATGTTGACCTATTGACTAGGGTCTGAATGCGTTGGCTGCCCTGATCCCACCATACTGATGGGCAGCCTTTTGGCCTTAGCCCTGATGGGAAGCCAGGTTAGGGTTAGGGTTAGGGTTAGGGTTAGGGGTTGTATCATTGATCCCTTTTATTTATTCATTTTTATACCTATGTATTTTATTTTGATTTATGTGTTTGTAAAGAGTGAGCATATGCCACAGTGTGAGGACAACTTGGGGAAATTGGCTCTTGATTTGTACCACGTAGGTCCCAGAGTATTGAACTCAGGCCCTCAGGCTGGGCATCACGTACCCTTACCCTCAGAGCCAACTAGCCCACCCCTCATAACCCTCTCTATGTGAGAAATGTGTATTATAACTTATATTCTCTGCTTTCTACTTTCCCATGTGCTACTCCTGGTCCACTACATAAAACACATCCTTGACAAAAAGAACTTACAATGAACTGAGTCTTGCCTCTCTTGATGGTTTACAGGGAAAGGAAGAACAAAGGAAAATGTGTATCTGTCAACCATGTATGAACTTTCAACACCATCATGTGATCTCTGATACTTTCCTGTCCATGCATTTGGTAGAATTCCAAAAGCAGATCCTTACACATAAAGCCCTCTGGGAGCTAGAGAGGTGGCTCAGCAGTCAGGAATGCCTTCCAACCTTCTGGAGGACCTGAGTTCAGTTCCCAGAACCCACAACAGACAACTCTCAACTGCCTGTAACTCCAGTGCCAGGGTATCTGATGTCTCTTTTGGTTTCCATGGGCGTATGCGCGCGCGCGCACACACACACACACACACACACACACACACAAATACCTTAGAGCTAGAGAGATGGCTCTGAGGATAAGGGCACTTAACAAGATCCTAGTTTGATCCCTGAGACCCACACAGTGGCACAATCATCTACAACTTCAGCTTCAGAAGACCCAGGGCCCTGTTCCGCCCCCTTGAACACAAGGTATGCATGTGGGGTATGCAAAGTACTCGTGTAAATAAAAAAATACAACTTTAAACTATTTTTAAAATTTTTAAAATGTAGAATGTACAGAACTGACAGGGTCCCCTAAGCACATCCAAGCATCTACAGTTCTGCCTGCAGCCTCACTGTTAAAACTTTTTGTCTTTTACAAAGAAATAGACAAAAGCTCAGAGAGGGCCTGAGTCCATCCCAAAGCCACACAACAAGAAGGGGGCAGGGCTGGAGTGAGAGACTAAACTAGTGGTCCCCAGAGCCTACACCACATCATTAATGACACGGCTCAACAGCATCTTGGTGAGTGTCATGTCATGAAAGGTACAGAACCTTTGGTAAACTGAGTTACTGATAAGTATATGAGAACTTTAGTTACCAGGTCAGGGTGCATCAAAAGCTGTTCAAACTCACTCATGAAAAAAGAAGTTAACTTCAGGGTCTCAGTAGAGGCGATCTTGTCACATGGATGTGCGTTCCTGTCACGTGTACATGGATGTGCGTTCCTGTCACATGTACATGGATGTGTTCCTTTCACATGTACATGGATGTGTGTTCCTGTCACATAGACATGGATATATGTTCCTGTCACATGTACATGGATGTGTCTTCTTTTCACATATACATGGATATGTGTTCCTGTCACATGTACACGGATGTGCATTCCTGTCACATGTACATGGATGTGTCTTCTTTTCACTTGTACATGGATGTGTGTTCCTGTCACATGTACATGGATGTGCGTTCCTGTCACATGTACATGGATGTGTCTTCTTTTCACTTGTACATGGATGTATGTTCCTGTCACATGTACATGGATGTGTGTTCCTGTCACATGTACATGGATATGTGTTTCTGATCCAGCAGTTGAATGTCTTTATGTCAGGGTCTGACCTCTAAAGTCACTGGCAGCTGAAGCTGGGACTCTGGAGACATCCTAGTATGATCTGAGCGTTAAATGTCCCTCTCAGGCTCCTGTAATGTGGACTTAGTTGCCATCCAATGGACTCTATGAAGTGACTGGCCCTGGAGGCCTCTACCCCAATGGGCGTACCAACCCACTGACAAATTCAAAATGTGATTAGACTGTTGGGGAGGGTTAGGGTTAGGGAAGGTGGGGACTGACTGGAGGATTGTGTCACTGGGGCCACACTTTCCTTCTTGTTAGAATTCTCTCCTTCTTGTCCACTATGGCATGACACAGTGTCCTGTAACCACACCTGTAAGCCTGAACCTCACCTTAAGTTCTTCATCTTGGGTACTTTGCTGCACATCGTAAGCAAGCTCCTCCCTCCCTGTGGTGAGCAGAAGACTTCCCTGAAGATCCATGTCCATGCTGGAGTTCAGAGAGGGTCCTTACTTAGAAATGGAGTCCTTGCTAATTTCATTAATTAAGCTAGAATGAGGCCATCCTGGGCTCTGGTGGTAATCAGAGCCAATGACTTCATCCTCACAGAAGGGGACACAGAAGACATATGACAAAGCCTGTGACACACAGAGCCTGGAATGCTGCAGATACAGGCTAGGAAACAGCAGGAGCCACCAGACAGTGCAAGAGACCAAAGAACCTTCGCCAAGAATTTTCAGATTGTGTGTGGCTCTGCTCACGTCTTGACTATAGAATTCTCACCTCCAGAATGGTGGAAGAGCAGACTTCTCTCACATCGAGCAGCTACATTGGAGGTCATTTATCCTGAATGCCTTGAAAAATAATGTACACAAATTCACTAAACACATACACACACACACACACACACACACACACACACACACACACACACACACGCTCTGCCAAAGCACAGGCATTTGACTGCTTGAATGACTCTGGCTCAGGTCTCTGTACCCATTCCCAGCCTTGGTTTCTCTCCTAATTTTCCTGCCCGGGTGACTGTAGAGATCTCTGAGCCACTCCACCACCCCCAGCCTCTTCTCCACAAGGGAAATGTCTCAGGGATGCAGAATAAATCTTGCTGCTACCTCTACCCCTTTCCTTGTCAGGACAAAATCTCAATGTCTCCCCAAATGTACAGATCCCTTTGCTGGGCCCCCATTTGATCCATTTCTTATCAAGGGAGGTGCACACTGCTGACAGTGTGGAACACTCTCCCTCTCTGCCCCCCCTTTTCCTCCTTGTCTGGGGAAAGCTGTTCTCTGGAGAGCCTCAGGGTGAAGGTTACTTATACATGGAAGACAATTAGGCACCCCTACTCTAAAGTAGTCTTGCTGTACCCCATTATATTCTGATGGAGTAGTTTGCTCAGGGCTGTCCTTCCCTCCAGACTGGAGCACCCTGAGGGTGATGATTTTTTTGTCACCACCACAATCCACTTCCCTGTGTGGTACCAGGTACTCAGTAAATGCTGGGATGGGAAAATAAGTGAATAAGTGAAAAAGGGAAGGGAGAGAGAGGGGCAAGAGGAGAGTACACGCGGGCAGAGTCTCTTAAGCACCGGGTTGATATCACTGTTTCCTCTGCAACTCCAGAGGCGCCTTTCCATGGGAATCAAGAGAAACTATACTGTCAGTAGAAGCCTCCATCTATCTGTCTATCTACAGGAGCTGTTCATGCATAAAGATCAAATTTCCATCTGAGTCAACTTCCTGGACCTCCCACCGAGAGGCACGGCTGTCACTACATGGCCAACCTGACATCAGAGCTGCCAAAGCCACAAGCATGTGGTAGATGACATTCATCCTCTCAGGTAGCTCTACAGAAGCCCTAGAGGGCCAGCTTTCAAACATGTCTCAGAGGATGTGATCAAATACCTTTGCCCTTTTTCTTTCTCTCTGGGTTTGAAGACTCAGGTAATTCAGCCTAGCGTGGAGAGATTCTGTCCCCAAACCATGCAATGTGCCAATCTCCACCTGCTCAGTAGATCTGGGAAAGCACAGGACAGGTGTGAGGGCCAGCAGAACCTTCTCCAGGGATCTCCCAATTTAATGTCTTTCTACTTGTCACAGGCCAAGACAGCAGCTAATGCAGAGACTCCCTGTGTTATCTCTTTAATTGGTGACCTCACCCTTGCTTGGTGACACTAGCCACTTTGAGCTTCAGGAGAACACTCTCCTCTTTGCGGATGTTCTGGGCTCTCCATGCATTTTAGTCCCTTTCTGTTGAGATAAATCATCTGACAAAAACAGCTGAGGGGATTAAAGTGTATTGGAACTTAGGGCTTCAGGAGGAGAGTCTACAGAATGAGGTTATAAACCCCCAAAGCCCTTCCTCTAGTGAGAGCTAGGACATGTCCTTGGGACCTTCACACTCAGCAAGGCCACAGCTCCTAAAGGCTCCACAACCTCTTCAAACAGCAGTATCTACTGGGGACCAAGTGTTCAAATGCATGAGCCCCAGGGACATTTCTTATTCAAACCACCACAATAAATGACTAACATCCGTAGAATCCAGTGTGAAGAGTGGAATGGCAGAGAATAGTGTCCAGCTGACTGTTCCTGTCCCCACCTATGGGAGGACAAAGGGTGTTGCCTTGGTCAGATGCTAGAGAAGACTAATAATATTATTGTGAAATGCTGGTGGCATGGGAAAAACTAGAGTATGGGAGGCCCCAGGCCAAACTTCAAAGAAAAAGAGCAACAAGAAAACAGGAAGACCCCAGAGCTAGATGGGAGCCTCCTAAGGTAGGAGGCAGGGCCATCTAAAAGTAGGGGACTGAGGACAAAACTCAGAAGAAATGCTAGTAACTCCAAGCTCAGGCCCTGAAGTCTGGGGCACAGAGAAGACCCTGGAGAGCCTCTATAAGAATTGCTTCTCTTTTCTGCAGATAAAGCAGTGGTCCTTCAAAGCCAAGTATCTTACAGAAGAGTCTCTCTCAATGAGACATGAGAGCTAGGACACATCCTTGGGACCTCCACACATCAGCAAGTCAGGATGCAACCTGCTTCAGGACCGTGCAAGGTTCAGAAAGTTCTTACACTGAGCTCAGAGTGATCTCTGAGGGCCTGAGTAGTGATAAGGGGAATATTGACTCCTCCCTTGGTGCACTTCAAATGGCAGTGAACAGAACCAATCAGAAGTACAAATCACTGCAGGCCCAGCTCAACTTTCACTACACTGACAGAGCGTTCTAACTCTGACGGCTGGAAAGGAAGGGTAGATAAACTGTTATTCGATTTAAAAAAAATGTTGGGCATGCAGGATGAAACAGGATTCCTGGAAAAATCAAGAAAATCTGATTTATACTCAAAAAGAGACACCACATAGACATCCAACTGTCTTGCTGTTGAAGCAACTAGGCAGGAACTTTAAAATGATGACAATTTAAAAAATGATGTTTGAAAGGTTGACAATATGCATCAACCAAGAGAAAAAGATACAGGAAGGAAGAGAAATATCCAAACAGAAATAATACCATGAAAATGCAATATCGTAATAAAAAGTGATGACATTGCCTTAGTGCAGACCAGACAGAGGAGGAAAACTAAAAAGTGATGTGGGATAGGTGTAAGATAGCTACTGTTCCAAAGAAGCCACAAGCCCCACTGTGGGCCAACTGGTTAATGGCGAATCAAAGGCAGAGACAGCTGTGAGAGCCTTCCTGGTCAGTCTCAAGGACTGGCCACAAAACTGGCCTACCAGGGGATTAGATATAATGGGAATGCAGTGTATGCTCCTGGACTCTGTCAAAAAAAATACAGTACTCATCAGGCAATTTGTGGAGCCTGGCAGCTTGATATGATGTCAATAAAGACAGACAGCTTCTCAGAGAGGTTGGGTGAGGAGACAGAATGGGGCAGTCAAGAGAGACCTGATGATAAGTCACCGATGTCTCAGGTGACTGTACATACCCCAGTGGCTGCATTTTTAACTGTGGGTGTTAGGAGGAGGATTAAATCCTAAAATAGCCAACGCATGTCACAAACACATAAATAAGTGGTGGAAAGCCCACAGGAAGAAAAACCAGTGTCCACAGCTGCTATAATGTATTATCTAAAACATCCACTGAGAAAAGAGTAAAAACTGCCTCTGAAAGGCCTAACTCAGTTATCAGACTGAGCAAAATCTTCACAGCAGCCATTACCTACAATCAAAAAGGTCATTTTGACAAGACAAAGACCATCTACAAGGATACAGAATAAAGTCCAATATGGAGCAGTGTGGTTCACAGACTGAATTGAAGAGAAAATGTCACTACAAGAGGCCAGTCAGATCTGGGGTAACAGAAAAGTCACTATTTGGAAATAGGTTTCTGTTGTTGTGACGACCAGAGAGAGATGCACGAAAGGAAAAAATGAAGAAGAGCCAAGATGTGCACCAGGCAGTGGAGCCACATGAGTATAGTGAGAGCCCCAGAATGACAGGGGTGAATAAGAGTTAAAAAAAAAAATCTAAAGAAAATAATATCTGAAAATCTCTTCAACAAATTAAAAAAAATGGTGTTTTAAATGACTTAAGCCACACATTTAAGAAGCTGAGCAGACTCATAAACAGGAGACCCACACGCAAACTCATTGAGATGAAAACAATAACAGGAAACAGCAAAGAAATAGCGAATGGAAAGGTAGACCAACCAGGGAAATGGCACAGCTAATCCCAGCACTTGGGAGTTAGAGGCAGGTGGATCCTTGTATGTTTGAGGCCAGCCTGGTCTACATAGCAAGTTCAAGATCAGGCTGAGCTACATAATGAGACCCTGTCTTTTATTATTACTATTTTAAAAATAAATTATAAACATGTTCAGTAGAATACAAATAAGACATTCCTAAAAGACTTTCTTAGCAATAAAGCTAAGCACATTTGTCCTGGATAGTTTTATGTCAACTTAACACAAGCTGGAATCATTTTGGAAAAGGGAGCCTCAATTGTGAAAAAGTACCCACCAGATATGCCAGTTGGCAGGCCTGTGGGGCATTTAATTGATGGCTAATGTAAGAGGGTCCAGATCACTGTGGGCCATGCCACCCCAGTCCTGGGCACTATAAGGAAGTTAGCCAAGCAAGCCATGGAAGGCAAGTCAGGAAATATCCCTCGGTGACTCGCTTCTGTTCCTGTCTTCAGGTCCTGCCCTGATTTCCCTCAACCATAGAGCATGACCTGAGAGGAAAGCAAACTCTTTTCTCCCCAGGTCACTTCTGGCCAAGCTGTCTTATCACAGCAGTGGAAACCTAACCAAATTGGCATGTTTCAGTCTAAGAGCAAGTTCCAAGGGCTCCACCAAGGAAACCCTGCACTGTAAAAGCTTCAGAGAGAGTATTCCTCCTCAGCTACTGACTGACCTGACAGCAGCATCAATGGCCCTACCCACATACATCACTGCATCTGCGTTATAGAACTGTAAAACACCTAGCAATAACAGTGCAGAGGGCCTGAGTGTGGCCAATAACAGTGCAGAGGGCCTGAGTGTGGACAAAGCCATGTGGAGGAAGAGAGTGAAATCAGGTGTCAGGAACAGAGGAGAACAAATGAAGAGAGATGAAAATGGCAGCCAAGAAGGCAGGTGGGAAACAAAATCTCCTAAAACATGCTTCCTGTCCATCCCTCATTAGCTCGGCTTCCCGAGATGGACTCATGTTAAGCGATGGCTGTGCAGATGGACTGTGACACTCACGGCACCTTGGGTGCAGCCCATCTGATAGCACAGAAGAGAGAAGGAAATGCTCTACGGAAGTGGGGTCTATGCCTGCTTAGATTTCAGTCAGCATGACTTCTGCAAATTATTCCAGTAACTCAGGTATATATGGTTTTCCCCAGAACATGCACTAAGCAAATAACTCTAACAGTCACTAAAGACGTAAAATGTCACACTAAAAGATATTCAATGTGTCAGGCATGCCTGTGTGCACCTTCCATCCCAGCATTTGGGAAGCAGAGGAAGGCAGATCTCCAGGAACATAAGACCAGCCTGTTGTACATAGTAGATTCCAGGCCAGCCAGGGTTACATAGTGAAACCCTGTCTCAAAGCAAAGCAAAGCAGACAAACCACCCAATGCAAAACAGCCAAGGAAGAACAGAAAACAGGGAAACATGAGCTATAGGAACAAACGGGCCGTGGTACAGCAGGTCTACTTGTAAGCATAACCACAGTCGAGGGTCAGCAGTGATGCTTGTAGTCAACAGAAAGAGCACTGCCAAATAACACCACCACTGGAGGGGGAATACACACACACACACACACACACACACACACACACGCTGAGCCTGAATCAGCATTTCTAACTAACTAACTCTGATGGGATGATGTTTAGACCTAGGGACAGAGAAGTTCCTCAAGGCAAACAGGTAAACAGGGGTTACTGACACTCCAAATATCTAATCAGAGCCACACCCCTACTTGTGATTCAGCTCCAAAGGACAACATGAGGTACAAATGATATTAAGGGAAAAGCAGGGCCATTTGTCATCAGTGGCCTGCCAGCCTAGTCTATGATTTATGACCAGTGCCCAGCTAGTCTACTCTAAGACCAGTGAGAGACTTATTAAGTATAGTTCATTAGGAAACACAACACTCTTCAGATACATGCTTCAAAATATTTCAAAAAAAACCACATTTCTTCTGGAAACAGAACCCATGGTAGATCATCATCCCAGCATGCATGATTTCAATCCCCAGTACCACAAAATACACAGAGAACAGAGAGCAGTAGCCTGGACTCCCCAGAACATCATATATAGAACAGAGCTGTTCTGCCCTACCCACCACACTCAGCACCTCACTTAGAACAATTTCATAGATGACTCATTTTAAATGTGTTTCCCATAAAAAACATCTCTCTCTCATTAGCCTTATATATCTCAAGCCATAGAGGAAAAATTCAGAAGTTAATCCAAACAAGCAATTACACAGAGCACATAAACTCTAGCGGCATCATCTTTCCCTAAACCCATCAGCCAACATGGCTGAGCTGAGAGCAGAGGAATCTGCAGCCTCACTGTCCACACTGCCAGCTACACTGCTGAGTCAGGTGCTTCCCCATGGAAATACAAAACCCTGACATGTGTTTTGGGTGGGGACAGTTGCCAAGGCACCACCCCCCCCATAAGTAAGACTGGTGTCAGCCACAACACTGAGGTATTGTCTCTAAGGGCAAGCTTGCCTCTCCCTTCAATCTTCCCCACATTCAAGGACATCCATCAGTTCCATCCTTTAATTCACTAATCCAAACATGACCTCTCTAATTAGCCTCAAAAGAAAGGGACAGTGATAGATGCCAGCGAGCTGAGGGAGGACAAACACCCCCATGTTGAACCAAGTATGTCACAAGCCTGTTCTTAGGAAATGAAGCCATTGGAAGGTCCCAAAAGATCTTTGGAGACTCCATCTCCCAGCGTCCCATGGTCTTTGAATAACCAGGACAAACCACTCACTTGCTGGCTGGGAAATTGCCAGAGATCCTAAAGGACCAACCTAAAATTTCTAAAATGGACTTTTTCTTCTTGTCCCACAACCACCCAGCTCTTCTAAGGTAATAGCACCAATTTCTTATGCTTCCCTCAGGCAATGAGGCCCTGTGACTTGAAAAGAGTGATAAGCTTTAGGCCAGCAAAATGTTTTTTCCTGGGTTTGGCATTTTTCTTAACTAGTAGGAAAGAATTCTTCTCTTTCCCAGAGTTGACTGGCTAGAGTCTGGTGCTGCTGAGGACAGGGTGGCTTACAAGTGGGGTAACACAGATACCCAGGCTATAAGATAGAGATGGACACAATGCCAAGATGAATTAGACCCTCCTGTCAGGAGGCTGAGCCTTTCTTGGAAGGTTTCTCCACAACTAAAGCTATGTGCAGCTGAAGGGATCTCGGCTAGGAGATGAGATCTTTCTTGAAGGAAGGCATCCAGCCTCCCTCTTCCACAATTAACCCCCCAGGGCACTCTCCATATCATCATCAGCCATCTCCACAGAGCAGAATCACAACACCACAATGCTCAAGTGGAACAAGGGAAGAAAATCCTTTGAGTTGAGAGTCCTGAGCCAGAAGTAAGCAAATGTTCCTGGGGGTTGCAAGGGCATCAGCAGGATCACTGGGACCTGGATCTGAGACCTTACTTTTCTTTAGAAACCAGACTAGGGAGTTGGGCCTGTGGGAGCATGTCTATAGTCTTAGCACTATTCCTCTCTTCCAGGAAACATGAAGCTCAGCAAAGATCTTTAGAAGGACAACGTAGAGGGGAAGAAATGAAAGAGAAGAAAAGAGGAGAAAGAATGAGGACATCTCCTACAAAGGCATCACTTCACTAAACTCATGTGTTCCTCAATGTCAGAACCCATGTGTTCTAGAATGTTCTCCCTAGGACTGCCCTCCACTCAGAACCAACTGATGTCTATTCAGCCTTCAGAATCCAACTGGAGAAGCATTCTGGGAGATTCTTCCTCAGCTCCAGCCTGGACCGGCGAGTTTATATTCTGCTGGTCACTCAAATGGAGTGCAGTATCCGATTAGTGACTCACGAGGTGACAAGAAGGACCAGGAAACCAGCTGACTTGCTGTTGTCTGAGGAAGTGGATGAACCTCTGCAAATCCCATGGTGAGAAACTTTGGATGGGAAAAAGGAACAAATCCAAAGATTGGCAGCAGTTACCATTCAGTGGCAAATCAACCAACCTATTGCTGTTTTAAAAGTCACCACAGGCTATTTTTAAAAAATATTGTTTTGGCTCTGTGGCTTAGCTGGTTAAAGCGCCTGTCTAGTAAAAAGAAAAAAAAAATACTGTTTTAGGTCAGAAGAGATGGTTGAGTGACTCAGACCACTTGTTGCATTCACAGAGGACCTGGGTTCAGTTCCCACCACCCATATAGTGGCTCACACTGTCTAATTCACTAACCACACTTCCAGGAGACTTAATGTTTTCCCCTGGCTTTATGAACACTGCATGCATGTGATACAGAGACAGACACACAAGCAAACACTCAGACACATTAAACAAATAAAATAAGAAAAACAAAAATGCAATTTTCTTTGTTATTTTTGTAATGTACTGTAATACCTAAACCATCCTGACTTTTGAAAAATCTGTTCAACATCTTCTCTGAACCTGAGAAAGGTCAGACTGAAGCTCCAGTCACAGGCGACATAGATTCAACCACACACATGTACATGTGCGCATGTGTACATGTGTGTGTGCATGTCTGTTTGTCAATGAATATATATAGAGATGTATATGCATGTATGTATATATGATGCATATTAATATGTGTCAGACATTGTGCCAATTTCTGAGAAAGGTTGTTCCTATTAACATGCAATGATAGAAAACTCAGTGGTTCCTTTTCCCATTACTCAAAGCTCCTGGGCTGGCAGGATGGCTCAGTGGGTAACGATACTTGCCATTAGGTCTGATGATGCAGATTCAATCCCCAGAACCTGCATGGTGGAGACAACTGACCCTGCAAACCGTCCTCTGACCAATCTGGACATATTGCCATGGCATACACATACCCATTATATATATTCACATTATATATCTGCACATAATCAAGAGTAAAAAAAAAAAAAACAGCTGAAAACCTCTTTGCTGCTCCTTTGCAGCATATTCTGGTTATGGAGACAGGTACATATGTATACATAGGCTTACATACGCCTATGTAAATAAATGCATCATTATGTTGAAACCATGGTGATGTCATCATTTTTTCCTTCATGCCCTTGAGGGATAATAGAGCTAAGTCAAGACCATTTCACTTCAACATTCAATACATATGTCTTAGTTACAGTCTCTATTGCTGTGACCAAACACCATGACGAAAGCACATGTCAAAGAGGAAAGGGTTTACTGGGCTTATGCTTCTATGTCATTTTCAAAGAAAGTCAAGAAAGAAACTCAAACAGGGCAGGAACCTGGAGGCGGCAGCTGATGCACAAGCCATGGAGGGGTGCTGCTTACTGGCTTGTTCCCCAAGGCTTGTTCAGCCTGTTTTCTTACAGAATCCAGAAACACCAATCCAGGGATGACACTACCCACCATGGACTGTGCCCCACATCAATGACTAATTAAGAAAATGCCCTCCAGGTTTGCCTACAGCCTGATTTTACTTTCTCAACTGGGCCCCCTCCTCTTTGATGACTTTACCTTGTGTCATGTTGACATGGTCTAGCCAGGACAACATATTTCTCCAGATACTCAGATACTTCACACCTGTCTCATCCTCTCTTGCTGTTGCTGAATCTATGGGACCTGTCATCACTTAGGTGCCCTGTGCTCATTAGGGTCCCATGCCCCTGGCTCTGCCATTCACAGTGGGCCAATACTAGCAACACTGACTTCATGAAGGAGCCTTCTGCACCTGCTAGCCTATAAGCTCCATGTTGCTTCATAACTTTTAACATTCATTCTTTATATATTTGCAGGTTGGAACTTGGGGTATAGATCAAAGCCACTTCACTTAGAATGCAGGAGGCCATGGGTTTGAGCACCAGCAGCACAAAAAAATTTAATCCTAGGGGCCACAGAGATGGTTCAGACAGTAACGTTCTTGGCATGCAAATGTGAGGACCCAAGATTCCCAAAAATCACATAAAACTCAATGTAGCATTAAGTGACTATAGTCCCAACAGCACAGGGTATGTGGGAGAAGGGGGCTCCCTGAAGCTTGCTGGCCAAACAATCTAGCTGCATCAGTGAGCCAAGGTTCAGTAAGAGACCTGATATTGACTTGCCTACACACACACATACACACACACACACCTGAACATATACATGCTCACTCGTGCTTCCCCCTCCTACTCTCCCCCAAAACAATTGGGTAGTGGATGGAAAAACTTCTGTGCAAATTTCCTGAACTGCTGGTGCTGGAGAAGGATCCCAAGGCCTCTGACCCTCCTCAGCCCTAGACCACAGCCAGCAAATGTATGTGAGGGCTTACAAAACAAAACTCAGTTAGGCTGGGCCCATGCTGAGTGCCACTGTCAGAGAATATACAGGCAGCACTGACTGTGGAGAGTTGAGAAAGGCAGCTTTCAGTGACCAGCCTGAAAGCTGATGTCAATTATTTTTAGACAAAGTCAGAGAATTGTGTTAGGAGCTTCTCTGTGCTTTCCCTGAACACCCCACACTGAGAGACCTCTTCACAGCCCCATCAGACATGCATCAAAGTCCTCAAGCACTGCCAGGAGAAATTAATTCTCCCGCTGGGATTTTATTTAGATGCATTTTAACACACAATGCTTGCTTTCCAATTTTAGAGCTAATCACCCTGTGAAAATGGAAATAAGACGCTGCCCTCTTGCAGCAAGGACACAGTTCTTTACAGAATTACCCCAAACTGGCACGACCTAAAGAGAGACAACAGTGAGCATCATCATCTCAAACCAAGATGTTAAAATGTAATAGAAATGGAGTTCCCAGGTCCCCCTTGATACCGCACAGTCATGGCACAATCCAGTACAAACGTGGTTCCTAGAGAAAGATGTCACAAATGAGGACAAGAACCAACACTCACCCCATTCCCGTACCCAGCAGATTCTTCTTCACTGCTGTGTGACACACTTTCTCACCTGACCCTCATCCCTAACTCTCCAGAGAAGAAATAAACTCTTTACGGCTATTTGACTGAACCAGAGTTCTTTTTCTGTGCAAAGCCCCAGTGTCATCAGAAAAGTAACCTACTTCCAACCTTTAGTCCTGACTTGGAATCCTTCTAAGAATTGAGCCTCAGCACAGCCATCATCACCTGCACAAGACCTGCAGGAGACCCCTTCCACCCTTCTCTGAGGAGATATCTGGTAGTGAGTGGTTGCTAGGAGAGAGGGACATTTTCTTCAAGTGGTGTAGCCAAAGGTAAGTTGCCAGTGCCTCAGAAACAACACTCCCCTTCAACCACTACATTCCTGTTAGTAACACTAATGAAACTTACAGGCTCAGTGACAAAACAGAGACAAGAAAGTAGAAGACAGACTAGCTGGGAAGAGAAAGATGTTGAGCAGGAGTGCCAGAGTGTATGGAAAAAGTCAAGATGGAAAATACACATGTATGAAGACCACACAGTGAAAATCCTAGCACATACAACCAAAATGTGCTAATAGTGAAAACCCTAGCATATATAACCAGTATGTGCTTATAATAAAAACCCTAGCATATATAACCAGTATGTGCTGACAATAAAAACACTAGCATATATAACCATAATGTGCTTATAGTAAAAACACTAGCATATATAACCAGTATGTGCTAGTATAAAAGAAGAGGTTAACTGACAGGCTCCTCCACAGATGTTCACAAAAACACGAAGTCACTCGTGAAGTAGCACAGTAATGTGTAACAAGAATACAAACCAAAAGCCTGCTTTCAATGCAAGGGGCAGGCAGGTAAAAGGTAGCTAATGCATAGCATTGCATTTGGCTTCTTGTATCCTGAGCAATGCTGGGAAGTGTTTAATGTATTACATAATGAGGGATATTGATTTAGGGAGCATAGTACAGTAAAAAAAAAAAAAAAGAAGAAGAAAAAAAAAAAGAAGAAACCAGCCAGTAAATAGGAGAGGTAAAACCATGTGGCAGAATGAAGATGAATATAAATGGATTAATTTAAGTTAAAAAAGATAGCTGGGGAAAAACTTAAGCTAAGGCCAAGCTGTCGTGATTAATAATAAGTCTCTCTGTCATTATTTGAAAGCTGAGAGTCCAAAGACAGTCTGACAAGAAAGCTTGCTACATTGTAGTTTATGAGTTTTCAGCAAGGAATACAATTTTCTTTCTAACCAGAATTTAAAATCTAAAAGAAACTAAAAGATAAAAAAAAAGTCTTCAAGAAAATATCCAAATACTTCAATATTCCCCAAAGGTCCCAGGAAGCCAGGGGAAGAGGAACCTGAGTGGTGTGGCCTTCGCTAAACCTTTTCCGACCCTTAGCAGAAAGGCTCCTCTAAGCATCAAGGCAGATGCAATCACAGGACACAAACTATCATTATCTGTTGCATTTCTGGCAGCTAAAGATGTCTGCTCCCTCATAGAGTGAGGAAACACACCCACCATCTGCTCAAGGTTCCCTCGTGACAGAGACCAGATCTCCACAAGAAGAATCAGGTCTACATGACACTTAGCTGACTTTAAAGGAACCAGCAGGAGAACAGGTAGTAGCAAGGATCTCTGTGTCACTGCTGCATGATTGATTTACTAGTAAGTACAAAGACACTGGAGATGCCAGGTCATAATCCACCTCTGCCTTCAGACACAGGACAGGAACATACAAATGCTCATGTGACAGCTAAATCCAAGTCAACTTGGCTTTAGGGTCCTGAGACATTAACCCAAATGCCATGTGGGGTGCCTAAGAAAGTGCCTCTAGATGATGTCAGAATCAGAATTATAGACCCAGTAAAGTAGGTGTCCCTCCCCATAAGGATGCTTTATCCAGCCCAATGTACAGATAGCAGCCTTCAAAGAGGAGCTAAAATTTTTATATTCAGGTTTCTGGGTCTTAGTCTTCAGTCTTAAAAGTGAACTCCACCATCATCAGCCCAGTACTCAGTTTGTGACACCACTGAGTTTCCTCAGCTTCTGAAACTGCGTAAACCAGTCATCTTAATAATTCTAGATAGAGACGTCATGGGTACATAATAGATGGGTGCATAGGTAGAAAGATATAGATAGATTGATAGATAGATAGATAGATAGATAGATAGATAGATAGATAGGTGAGTGATGGATAGATGGATAGATACATAAGTAGGTAGGTAGAAGCTTGATAGATGGCAGGTGATAGATATGGATGGTAGGGGATGAATGATAGAAACTCTTCATTTCCTTTGCTGTTGCTGTTATTAAGTAAAGGAGCATAAAGAAGAAAGAACAAAATTTTAATTCTGCTCTTAATTCCAGGTCCATTGTTGTGGGAAAATCAAAGTGGCGAGACCTATCTAGTCACATCACATCTATGTCAAAAGCAGACAGTAATAGAGTAATGCATGGTAGTATCTGCACTCCTATGTAACCAAGGTCTCTGGGCCAGGGAATGATACCATCCACAGAGGGTGGCTTTTTCTACTAATCAAGACAATCACCCACAAGACAACCAGTTCTACATACTCCCTCATGGGGCTTCCCTTACCAGATGATTTAAGATCATAACAAATTGACAGTTCAAAACCAAGTCATCACAGATAGATGATAGGTAGATATAGTGGTCATATCTATCTATATATAGATAGACAGACAGGATGCAACAGATTTATTTTTTCATTTCCTGTTTATTACATTTTTTTCTGGAGAATCTAGATTAATTTAACACAGATTTACATATTCTGTCTCTATATATAAGCATACATATTTATGTAAGTATATATTACATATAACTATGTATGCAATATATATAATATTATGTAAGTATTTCTCTTTCACTCACATACACTCATGAAGAAAAAGAGAGAGAGCGACCTACAAATTTGATCATGAGCCCTTACCCTTCTAGTTCACTTTGGTAAATTTTTGTCATCGAGCACTTGAAGACACATTGAAGATGGTTTTGAAATAAGTGTATTTGCTGGCATGCTGTGCCACCTTCCTCAGAGAGGCAGGCAGCGGGGCACACGGTGATCTCTTCAGACATGGCACATGCTCCCAGGCCGCCTTCCCTGCCCCTGGCAGGACATGGTCACCTTGACACTTTGCATTTGCTGCTCAGCGCTCTCATTTCACATGCCATTTCTGTTCTGTCTCTGCACTGAGTCCAGAAACACACCAGCCGGCATCCGGGTTTGAGAATGCAAACTGAAAGCAAGCTGACATTATTAAAGAGTCAGGCAACTTCTGATGAAAACTCAGACCTTCAAATGCTCCTGGAAACCCCAGCACCAGTAGTGGTGAATGCCTATCTCTAGCAGATCATAGCTAGCTGGGCCACAGCAGTGTTCTGTCCAAGCTGAGTGGTCACTCCAGAGGTCTCTGAAGTCTCTCCAAGTATATATATGCAAATATGTGTTTAAATAAGTCTAGATTCCTCCAGAACAATGTAATGGACAAGAGATGGAGAAATCTGTGTATCATCTGTTCCTGCACTCCTCCTCTAAGCCCACATCTAGACAGGCTCTTTAGGGAATCTTTTCTTTCATCTCACCCCAGTCCTCTGTGCATGTGTCCTAAGCTCCTTGATGTCAATACAACAAGGACAGTCACAGCATCTATGGCTGTCATGCACCACGTCCACAGCAAGTGCTAAGCATCCCACACATCTAGTGCTTAATACTACCGACTGCCATGGGTCAGAATCTTTCCTGAGACTGTTCAGCTAATGAGGGACCTCCTGCAAACTGCACTATTCAAAAGACCCAAGGACCAGGATGCTTGTAGTTCATCGAGCCTTGTGAACGCCCTCAGCACCAGAGCCACAACCAAGAAGGAAGCATGATAGGGTTTGCAAGGTCAATTCTTGTTCTCATTCTCTTAGAGATTATAGAAGAAGAAAGAAAATAATGTAAAGAAATTGGATTCCAGCACAGTCTATCTTTTCCAAGAGTCTTAGCAAAAAAGAAACACAAGTATGAAATGGAAACTGAGATGGGGAAGTAAATGCCTGCTAGACCCTGTGGAGTGTCAGACACATCATCTCCATTCTCAGGAGAACCTCAGGATGAAGTATAAAGAATGAGGCCAGAGGGATGAAGTGACTTGTTCAAAGCCACACAACCAGTTTGTTCTGGAGTTAAGACATGAGCCTAAACCTAACGTTAGCCTTGTGGACACTCTCTAGAGACCACTCAGAAAAGACCCAGAGTAGATAGACAATGTTTATGTTGAGAGAGTCAATGGTCAGATGCCAGTGGGTATCAACTTATCTCTCAGAATTCCTGTGAGAGCACACCAAGATGGTGAATCTGAATCAAGGTGAAGATGGATGGACATGTAAAGCTCTTCTGTCAGGGGCTCCTGCTTCTTAGAGCTGATGCCAACAAAATCTGGGACCCCGTGGGTCATCCCTCATTTCAAACACCATGCTGATTCCCCTCAAGCACTTGTCCTTTAAACCATCTGTCCTTCATCTTCTTTCCAGCAGCATGGTGGTCCATAACCCATTCCTGTAGGTTTGTGTAATTCTACACATTTATCTATGTCTCCATCATCTACCCTCTACCTCTCTATACCATCCATCTCTCCATCCATAAATAAGAGTGCCCACCCATCAATATATCTACCTATGTATCTATTATTTACCTATCTATATATTACCCATATACCAATCCACCTTTTACTTACCTGTCCATAGAAGCATTTATTCATCTATAGATCTACATATCTATGTACCACCCATCTACAACCAATCACCTACCTATATATCCACAGAATTACCTGTTTATACATCTACCTATCAATCTACAGGATCACCAAACTATGTTAGCATATCCATCCACAGAGCTGCCAAACTATATACCTACCTACTTAACTATAAGACAACCTATCAATATATTTACCTATTCATTTACCTATCCACTCATAGGACTACCTATCTATGCTCTACCTACTTATCCACCACCTACCTATCCCATCAATACATCTTCCTCTCCATCAACTACCCATTGACTTCTTAGACTTAGAAAGTTAGACTTTCCCACCTACCCATGTCCATCCACCACCCACTTCTCCACTGCCCATAATCATTCTAGGACCTCACTGTGTATGAAACGCTTGACTAGAGAAAATCCAGGTACTGTCCCTGTCCTTACAAGGCTTTGTCTGGGTCCATATACCCAATCTTCCACTACTCAGCATTTAAATATCAATCCGATGACAGTTGAGAGAACATTGCAGAGGCACCTTCAGTGTGCAAAAGGCTTGGATCAGAGACGCCCACCTGCTGGGTGTCATGAAGCTGATGTCAAGAAACCCAGGCAGCAAAACTATAGCACTGAGGCCAAGGCCTGGAAAGGAGGGCTCTGAACTTTGCTGTCCTGTTACATGAAGCTTTAGACCCTTCCCAGGGTCTCTATTTCTTTATGTTCCAAACATATAATGGTGGAATCTGGGAGCTGAGCCGCGAGTCCATAGAGAAAGAAAATGGAAGAGTTCCATGTCTGGAGGACGGTGCAGCCCCAGATCAACACAGCAGACTATGTCTGTCCTTCCATTGACCTGTCTTCTAGCAACTTCTCCACAAGAAACAAAACTCATCCAGACTAATCATGGTAAGAATACTAGGGGACTGGTTCTGACAGAAGAATACCCTCTCACAGTGTTGGATGTTGTTTTTTTACTGTGGCATGCCTTTTTTAAGCATCATCTTAAATGTATTCAACTTGGGTCTAATGAGTGGGACAGTCAGGACCAAATAACATGTGTGCTCTCTCTCTCTTTATATATATATATATATATATGTATATATGTGTGTGTGTATGTGTGTCTCTGTGTGTGTGTATGTGTGTCTCTGTGTGTATCAATGTCTGTGTATGTATCTGTGTAAGTGTGTGTACACAAACATACATACATGTTCACTTGTGTACAGTTTGTGTGCATGTGGAGGCCATAGGTGAGGTTTGCCTCAATTACTTTTCCATTATTTTGAAACAGGGTTTCTCACAGAACCTATAGTCTAAGGTTCAGTGAGGCCAGTGGCCAGCAAGCTCCAGGGATGTACTGGCACCAGTCTCCCACATGATTGTGGGAATCAAACCCAGGGTATCAAGCATGTGCAGAAAATCCTTTACCATTGAGCCATCATCCCAATAATGTCGTTGCTTCTTACTGATTAAATGTGGTTCCTAGGAGAGACATGTCCTTCATGGGTATGAGTTTGCATGGAGAATTTAATCCACGGTATTTTTATCAGCCATGAATTTGGAACAAACTATGTCCTGGCCCCACCAACTGTGTAACCCCAGGGGCAAGGGAGGCACAAATAGGCTGGACCGAAGGTCACTGAAGGTCACACTCATATGGTGATGTCTTTAACAAAAACGAGACTGGGCTGCAAGGAGCCATTACCCTGGTGGATTAGGTCAGGCACTGCAGGGAAATGTCATGTCCCTAGCCCCACAGGCCCTGAGTCCTGCTCTGACATGGGACAAGAGGGATGGGGTGGATGGAGGGTGATGGTGTCCCAGGGAGTTTGAAGTCTGAGCTGCTCTGTGTGTTTGTGTGTGTTTGTGTGTGTGTGTGTGTGTGTGTGTGTGTGTGTGTACACGTGCATGCACATATGAATGTGAAGGCCAAGGCACAACCAGGAGTGTTTCCTTGGGTACTGTCCACCGTGTTCTATTGGCACAAGGTCCACAGACTTAGGGGTCTCCGAGTAGCTGAGGCTGACTTGCTGGCCCACAAGCTCCAGGCATTTTCCTGTCTCTGTCTCTCCAGATTAGCAATGCATGCCACCACACCTGGCTTTTATTACCAAATTCAAGTCCTCAGGTTTTTACAGAAAACA
This sequence comes from Sigmodon hispidus, assembly GCA_004025045.1. NCBI lineage: Eukaryota > Metazoa > Chordata > Mammalia > Rodentia > Cricetidae > Sigmodon > Sigmodon hispidus. Next base: position 37,592 of record PVIH01005762.1, read on the forward strand.
TTTAACTGACTGAGCCATGTCCTAGCCCTGGAGTGGATTTTGAAGTCTATGATACCTTTGCCTGGATCATTCTGAAATGCTATTGGCCACCTTGGCTCAAGTGTACTTGTAAAATAATGGCTTTGGCTGCCTCTATCCCCTGGGAAGGAAAGATTTCCTGCCTACAATGTTACAGAGTGTGGAAACACACACTGTCACCTACGAGCAAGATAAATAGCAGCTAGCACTCAGGCAGCTACTGTGTTCCCCACATTATGCATCATCTCTGCTTGCTTTCCGCCATCACGTTAATAATTGCTGCTGATAGTCCAGACAATAGCCACCATTTATCAAGCATCGACCAAGCACAAGGAGTCACGCCAGGTCCTGTACTCACGTCTCCATTAATCTTTAAAGCCTTCCTGCAAGGTAAGTACTTCACTTACCTCAGCTCGTAGAAGCTGTGGTTCTGGGGGTCAAAGACCACTGTCCACCCTGCCCCCCACTTGGAGCATTCCTCTCCACTGCACCCCTCACTGTCTCTGACCAGAGTGTGAACTTCCGGGGCAAATGTGCTTTGGGGGCTTAAACATGAGATATCTCCACAGGCTCATATGTCCATATACCTTACGCCCCAGCTTGTGACGCTGTTTTGGGAGACTGAGGGGTCTCTGGGACAATGGACTGAGATGTAAGGTCTTTAGGGGTATGGTTTAAGGGTGTCAACCCAGCTCTGCTTTCTGTCCACCCAACAGTTCTTTGCAGCAGACCAAGCCATTCTAAACACCATGCTTCACCCACAGGAATGGCCTGTCTCCCCTGAGCCATGAGTCAAAACAAAACTTCTGCTCCTACAAGTTGCTTCTAGTTGGTCTTTTGTTAAAGCAGTGAGAGAAGCAACTGATACACATGTCCTGTTCAGATCTAATCTAAGCCCTGCATATCCCAAAGGACTTGGGGATGCTCACTTTCCTCCTATACACAGGCTAAACACCTGGTGCTTGTGAAGAACTAAATCATGCAGAACATATAAGAACAAGGCTGCTGAGCTGGACTGATGGCTGTCAGTCAGTGTTTGCTGTGCAAATTGTGAGGACCATTAGCATCCACAAGGGAAGCCAGGTGTGGTGACCTGCATGCTGGGCAGATAGAAAATGAAGAATGTCAGAGGATTTCTAGTGGCCACACTGGACAAATCAGAGAGCTTTTAGGTCCAGTGAGAGATCCTGCTTCAAAATAAGGTGGTGAGAGACACTGACCTCTGGCTTCCACATGCACATATAAATGCAGGTGCACTCAGGCACATACATACAGTATAGGCAGAGAGAGAGAGAGAGAGAGAGAGAGAGAGAGAGAGAGAGAGAGAGAGAGAGAGAGAGAGAGAGGTGGTGGGCCTAGGCACAATAATCAGTGACCTCCTGGAAGAATCTACTTTCAAAGGAGGTGCATCCACAGACACGTAAGTTCTCAGTAGCTAACCAGCAACAGAACGGAGGGAGGACACAACGCGACTACTGGAAAGGACCACAGTGCATTTCTTCTTTCACTGGAGCATACATTGGCCCAGGTTCCTCCAGGAGGCCCTCAAAGACAGACTCTGAAAAGGTGAACAGCTTGAAAATGCTGCAGCACTGAGAAGCCTTCAGTCACTCTGGATGTTCTCTGCTGCTGTGAAAGCAGTGTAGTCCCTACCCAATGGATCTGTGACTCCCCTCTTCTTTAGCATGTGGTAAGTGAAATGCCACCAAGAGTGAAGGTCAGAATGCTCCTCTGGCTTGCTGCCTCCCACTTGGGATGGGTCATCTGGATATTTTCTTCATGCTTTTCCGTATTTCACCAATAGTTCACACACAGAAGTACAAGTTGAAGTTTGATGTGGATGTATGTTTAGGAACAGGGTGTGACTCTGTTAGAGGAGAGCCTGTCTAACATACTCATGCCAAAAGCTTAATAATAGTCAGCACTGTATAAAACCAGATGTTGCACTTCACACCTGTAATCTCAGTTCTTGGGAAGTGAAGGCAGGAGGATCAGAAATTCAAAATCATCCTTGACTGTATAGGGAGTTCAAGTCCAGCCTGTACTGTACCATTGCCCCATGTCTGAAATTTGAATGTGTAAAAGGATAATGAAAAAAAAGCATCCTCCCTCCTATACTGCTACTTCAGCCAGACACAGCACCATCCTCCACTTGGCACACCTAGAATTCTACAATAGTGAAGGCACATAGCTCTTTTCATTCAGGACTCTGAACACTGCACTGTCTGTTGCAATGACTACAAGTCATGGGTGGTTATTTGGCTACAAACTAAGGTAGCTGAATAAAGATCCATTCTGCAGGTATATGAGCCTCATTTTAAAGGTTCTGCAGCCCAGAGCTGACCTAGAACATTGAACGTCTGTCACCACAGAGCATTCTATTGGACAGCACTCTTCTGTAATGAGGCTTCTATGGTGAGACTGGGGGTGAGCAAAGCTAGAGAGGCCATCTCCAGTGCGTGGGTGAGGAGGGCATCTTGAGCACAATGGGCTATGATGTTCCCCTGTAAAAGGTCACAGAACAGACACATTAGACATCTCTGTGATGATTCTCAGCTCTGCCACCAAAACGAGGAAGGAGCAGATGCAACACAGGGTGGCAAAATGGTCCTGAGGACAGCACTCGATACTTGCTTGAGTACTGTGTCTATCACTGCCATTAGCCAACACTGCTGACTTTGGGACAACAACGTTGTTGGCCAGGACTGGGAGCTATACTTAAGTGCCTCCCTACTGGTTGTAATTTTATCCCCACTGTCACCAACTAAATGACCACTGATATTAACTCTATTTTACTGAGCTGGGTGTCCCGGCTTATATGTTGAAATCCAGCACTGGGGGAGGGGAGAGGTGTTTGAGACAAGAGGACTGACATGGATTGATGCTAGCCTGGGATACAAAGTTGAGTTTCAGGCCAATCAGGGCTACATGAGAACCCATCAAAAAGGGGGAGGAGGGAGGGAAAGAGAGAAAGGGTATCAGGAGAAGGTAGTAGGAGGGAGGGGCAGAAAGGAAAAAAGGCAAGAGAACAGTTGCCATTCTTCCAAAGGACTTAATTTGGGTTCACAGAACCTACGTTATTGGCTCACAATTGCCTATGACTCCAGTTCCAAATGATCTAGCAACCTCTTCTGGCCTCTAATGAGTACCCCCACACACATACTTACACATATGCACACTCCCACACCTCACATACTTACACATACTTCCCACACCAGACTTACACACACACCTCTACACACACACTTATACGCACACACTCACACATACCCACACTTACACACACACTCTACATAAACACACATGCCATACACACACACCTTACTTGCACACACACACGTTTACATTCCCACATTAGACACATCCTCAACAAGCACACTTACATACACACCTCACACAAACAGAATAAATATCACCCCAAAATTACAATTACCGAAAAGCAAAACAAAACAAAGCAAAACAGCAGAAAACCTTTATATATATATATATATATACATATATATAATGGTTTTGTGATGTGTAGTTTTACTCTGCTAAAGTTAAAGCTGCTTTGGCCTATAGAAAGGCAGGATAGAGGCAGGTGGGAAATCCGAGATAAAGGAGAAGGGTGAAGTCAGGAGTAGATGGTACCATCTGCTGGAGGAGCAAGATGTAATGGGACACAGGGAAAGCCAGGAGACAGGTGGCAAAATATAGATTAATAGAAATGGGTTGATTTAAGTTGTAAGAGCTAGTTAGTAATAAGTCTGAACAATAGGCCAAACAGTTTGTAATTAATATTAATTCCTTGAGTGATTATTTTAAAAGTGGCTGCTGCGGGACTGTGAGGGACAGAGATGCCTTTATCTATAAAACCCTGATGGGGAAGGTGGGATTTTCAATGAGGTCAACCTGCAGTTGTCAGAATAGCATACATTTCCTCTTCAAATAAAAAGAATCATGTGGTTCGGGTCCAGAAAGCATTCAAGCATGGCCTGTTTGCATTCTCTCATGGGAGTCATATGCCCAGGGTCCACCTTGTATATTTCACAGGTCATAAAAGAAAATACCATAAGAGCTCTAAACTGAATAGCTATGGGACACAAAGAATAGCTGTATATAAAACCAGAAAATATATGAAGATTAGACATTTTCAGAAATAGCATACACTTGAGTGGTTAAAGTGAAGAAAATATGCTTCAAAAATTCAAAATGATAACAGTATTTGGGAAGTGCCAGTGACTCTGTGACATCTTTGCTTCTGTAAAAACCTGTCTGTGTGTTCTGAATAATTGATCACACTATCCATTAACCTCCACACAATGACCACCCAAATAAACCACAGTCTAAAGCCACAGGAAGTAATAAATTGTGGGCACAAGTCTTTCATTATTAAAATTAAATGCATCATTAGTAACTACCAAGAATACCTTCTTTACTGACATGGAGAACCCTCCATGATACACAAACCCAGGTACCATGAATACATGCAAATAAACTCATTTCTCAAAGCCTTTCCTTGAGAAATGTTTGCAACAGTTTGGTGAGGCATGGGAAAGTAAGTGGCATCTGGATTCTGTTCCAAAGGCTGCCATCAGCTCTGTATGATCTCAAGCCGTTGAATGTGAGTATAAAGACATACCCAAGGCACATCCATTTGGTGCATCACTAAATTCGGACCCAAAATAATGCATCAGGTATCTGACCCTAAGTGTCCCTAAACTTGTCTTTCCTATGGGCCATGTCTGGTTGCTTTCTAAGGCAGGTAAGAGTGCCACCCACAATGGGCAGATCTTCCCACCTTAATTAATGTAATCAAAATACTCCCTCACAGGCATGCCCAGAGATCAATCTTCCAAATTATTCTAGAGCCTATCAAGTTTATAATTAACACTAACCATTATAGGCTGCATTTATTTTCAGGCATGCACCAGCTACCCTGGGAAACCCAGGCCTCCTCCCAGTTCAGTGACTTCCCTAGAGAGAAAAAATAATCAACCTTTCAATGGTTCACTCTAATGTCTGGGCTATGCTACCACTCAAGAGCCAATCACACAGCAGAGGGGGATAGTCAACACACCATGGAGATGGGAGAAGGCATGCTGTCTCACACAGAGACACTGAGGGATGGTATGAGCAGGATCTCCTGCAGTTATGGATCCCTCCCCCTACACATCCTGTCCCTGGGGAAAGCTGAGAAGCTATTGTAAGGATTGTGACTTCTACATGATTACAAAGACTTTGTAAGAAAATATCAGGAAGTGTTGGCAATGCCAGAAAGAGAAGCTTCATGGGTAGCTGAGCACAGAGGCAAATGCCTATGGTCAACAGTAATTGGTTGGCTGAGTTGAGGAGATTACCCATCTGGGGTCAGCCATGTCTATGAAGCAAGACCTTATCTCAAAAACTAAATCATAACACACATACATACAATGCCTTGCAGCTAGCTGCTGCTATATCTCATTTCAGTTTCCCTCAATCTCACCACCACAGACTCCAGGCTTCACATTTGAAGAAGAGCTGTGGAGAATCTTCCAGAACACTTTAGACGGTTCTTGGGGCCTATGAGAAGCCAAAGGAAATGACCTGATCCTCTTGCCCACTTTTGTGTGTCTGTGTTGCTTTTGCCAAGGAGACCAAGACTTAGAACAGGGCCGCTTTCTCCCACAGCTCTGGCCAGGCTCCTGCACGTGGCTGCTCAGAGCCCTGCTCTCAGGCAAAAGCTCCATTCACATGCAGAGTCTCGGAAGCTCTCTCTCTCTCTCTGTAAAATGCCTAATTTTCAGTTCCTTCCATTGCTTGCTATTCCACAGTGTTCCCGGCCTGCTCAACGGCAAGCCTTGTCCATGAGAAGCACAAAGCTGCCTTTGCCTAAGAGCCAAGACCAGGGATGAGGAGAGCCACAGCTGAGGGAACCACCCTCCTCACCACCCTGACTGCCCCTATTCTTCCTCTGTGCACTGGGACCACCCTGCCAGGGAGTGTGCACAGCTCAGAACTCCCAAAGGCCTTGTGTCTGGTAAGTGAAGAGAGTAAATAAACCTTGGGGAGAGGGTACAGGAAGGAAACAATTTCTGGAGAGCAGTGCTCTGAAGTGGTCCTCAGAGTTTCAAACTTCTAAGTTAAAGCCTCCAGAGGTCGGGACTTTCCTGTCACTTAGGACAAGATGCTAACTAGACAGGCTTGCTAAAAATAGAATGGATGAAAGGATGGGTTGATCAGTGCACAACAGACACATAGGTGACACATAATAGGCAGACAGGATATAGATAGACAGACATATACAAACATACATGTATAGGTGGTAGATACATGGATGATTGATAGATACACAGATAACAGATAAGACATGTACAAGATACACATATGGTAGATAGATAAATGATAGATAATACATAGCAGATCAGTGTGAGTTCTATACAGGTTAACAGTAGACAAGTATTTAGGTAGATAGATGATTAAAAGGTAGACAATAAGTAATAGATAAGTGATGATATATGTATGATAGTAGATACATATATACCTGACTGAATCCTCTAAGAACTCATGCATTAGAAACTTGGTCTCCATGAGCAGAGTTAAGAAATAAGACACCTTGGAAATGAGTATATCCTGAGGGCACAGACCTCACAGAAAATAATCCTGTTCCTGGCTTCATGGGCCACTGACGGAGTACCTCTGTTAGAAGGCAAACTGTCCCTGCCCTCCTGCTATGCTTCACCATCATGGTTGACCACGGTGCACCCTGCCCGTGCCTGAATGCAGTGAAGGTTGAGTGGGCTGCAGTATCCCATTGATAGACATTGAGCCTCCAGAAGCATTAACCAAACTCCAACATACAACTGTTCAGACAGACAGACAGACAGACAGTCAGACGGATGGACAGATGGACAGAAACTTATTAAAAATGAAGGTGCATCTGAGTTGAAGGCACTGGTGGGTATGGGCATAATAGGAGCATGCACAAGTGTTCATCTTCTAGGTGGCTCTAGAGCCTGTCAAGTTGCCAATATCAGCCATCACAAATGTCCTCTCGTATCTTGCTCAGTTTTGGTTCCCAAGCTGCTCTGGTCTTTCCTGATATTGTCATCTGCCATAGGACAGACACACCTTTGTCCACCATCACAGCCTGCCAGGTGGAGTCCCAGATGTTGCTGGAATATCTTCCGAATTCCAAGTCAGCGCATGCTCACAGGGAAAGCCTGCAGGGCCCATGGGAGGAGATGTACACACTGCATCTGGGGTAAAGGGGACGAGATGAGAAGCCAGAGCTGAGCAGTGACCAGGCTAAGCTAACCAAAGAAAGGAAGGTAACACCTTCATCATTTACAACTGTATAATCTCAAGTGAGTTCTCAGCATTCACAGCAGCTTTGGGCAAGGGCTATGAATTCAGTGTGGAATTCAAGCCAGGGCAGAAATTAACTGGGATCCTCCCATTTCTGCAAGTACCTCATGGACAGCACAGGATGAGACAGTAATTCTGGTATCACAGCTGATGTCTATGAGTTCCTCACCTCTGTGAGCCCTTCACTCAGTCACACCTCCCAAAACAGGAGCCAATGACAAACTCTCCAGCCTCAAGGAAACTGAGTCCTCCACAGAGCTGGCTGATGTTGCATGACCACCAGTGTATGCAGAACTCACAAAGAACACAGAGAGGAGCCTTCCACACAGCTCAGAGCTCCTCGGACTGGGAGACTACACTGACATTCTGGATTGGTGAGCCTTCTAAATGGAGCATTAGCCATCCTCACATCTGAAGGGTCATGTGGAAGAGGAAGGGTCCCAGACAGAAGACAACTAAACCCCTGGTGGCATCTGAAGGAAAGTCTAGGGTAGGGTGTCAGTTACAGCCACAAGTCAATTGTGGCTGAGAGTGTGGGGTGTGGTGGGGGAGGCAAAGGACACAAAGACAAAATCTAATCGCACTGAATGTCAGAAAAAAAAGGGTATGCATGGCCTGCAAGGGGATTCTCTCTTCTATCTTTATAGTATTTCTATAAAGCTAAAACTAAGATTTAAATGATACTTAAAAAACAGAAACACTATTCTTTTATATCAGGCTGAATTAGAGGCTCCCAAGTCAGTTCAATACCTGAAACATGTATTCTGCAGATGGACCCAGTAAAGGAGACCCGGAAATCTGAAGTGTTCACACAGGGGATTGCTGTGCAGGATGTCCATATGCGCCCATGTTATTGGCAGGGATTCCTGCAGTGTCCTCAGGCCTCAGGTGACATGTATACTGGCCTGTCTAGTCCCTGGTGTAGGGAGGGTATGACACATAGCTGCCAATGCAGGGCAAGAGCATGGGTTCAGTCAAGTCTCAACACACCACCAGCCCATGGGATATCCAAAGTACGTACATCTGTGTGCCACCAGGTCCCTTCCCAAAAGAGTCTCAGAGATGGGGGAAGCCTCTGGGGGGACTGACAGCTGCCCTCTGCCCCTCCCTCACCCCACCTTCATACATTCCATGTTCTGACACGTTGTTCTCTTCATAGAATGGCTGACCCATGAGACTGAAATACCAGACTGACAAACCCAGAAAGTGAGCGAGCCTTGTCCACAGGCACAGGACAATCTGTCACATTGGGACAGCATGCTGGAGACAGCAGTGACAGCAAAGGACCATCCCATGGGATAAAATAGCAGGAGTTGGCTATAAATAGAAGTTCTTGAGTGCATGGACAGTAGGAACATTGTCCTCTGGTCAAAATTATAGGCTAGATGACCCAGGGGCTTGGGGTTTGTATCTGAAACAGAGGGGGAGCCCTGTTTGAGAAAAAGCCCTCAACCTGTAGAATCTGCCACTCCCTCCAAGAAGATGGTCCTAGGAGCCAGATGAAGAGAAAGACCTCCAGCCAAGGGACTGATTATTGGGCAGACAGAGACAGGCACAGATATCAGAGGAACCTGAAAAGCTGAGTTCAGTTTGCCTCTTTTCCCAAATTCATGAGGATGTTAGGAGGATGACAGAAATCTCAGAGAAGATGTGAAGATCACTGTGGTGGTCTGAAGAGAAATGGCCTTATAGACTTGTGTTTGAACGTTTGGCACATAGGGAGTGGCACCTTGATGGGGGAAGTGTGTCACTCTGAGGGTGGGCTGTGAGGTCTCCTATGCTCAACCTATACCCAGTGCGACATACAGTCTCCTTCTGCTGCAGATCAATATGTAGGACTCTCAGCTCCTTCTCCAGCACCATGTCTGCCTAGACACCACCATGTCCCGCCATGATGATAATGGACTCAACCTCTGAAATTGTAAGCCAGCCCCAACTAAAGGGTTTCCTTTATAATAATTGCTGTGGTCATGATGTCTCTTCATAGCAATAGAAACCTTAATGAAGACAACTAGTTACTAGATCTGTCGGACAAGCAGAGACAAGCGTCCACTGTACAAACTGAGTCAACAGCCAAGGGAACAGCAATGGCTGCTAGTCTGCAGCCCTACCCTGTGCCCTCAAGCTTTCTCATGAGAAGTGAAGGCAGTGGCAATCCCCACTGTTAGTTCACACCTCTACTGGACACCTGCTCAGCAACCATGCGTTAGCCCATGACTCTCTGCACAGAAGCCTGGGCTCTCAAGTCTGGGAATCCTGCTGAGGCCTCCCAGGCTGAAGTCAAAGTCACCAGCTTGCATTCACAGCAGAACCCAGAAAGAATCTGTTTCCTCTTTCACTTGGGGCTTATGGCCATGTTCTCTGTCAATAGCCAGGACTCACACTAAGCAACAGGGGTCACAGGTATTTCTTGCTCCACACAGGCCCCTCTCATTTCAAAGCCATTGTCCCTGGGCCAGGCCAGGCTCCAGTCTCAAAACACATGAGTTCGGAAGGGCTCATCTGATGAGGTCAGTCCCACTGAGGGTAATTGTACTTTCTTGGAGTGAAATGTTCCCATGTTGCACAGCATAGACAGAGTGACATCATCCTTGTTACTGACTCCTCCACTCACAGGAAGGGGGACTGTGCAGGACATGGGTCGATAAGGATCTCTCCCTCCCTCTTAGAGGGAAGAAAAGAGTATATACTCAGTGTGGTCCAGCTGCCACCATCCCAGCTCCACATCCCAGGAAAACTTTTTCCAATATCTATGTCCAAGCTCCCAAAGTTCACTGTGGCCCAGACAATCATTTTCCAGGTCAGAACACCCAGCCTGTCCAGTCATCAGCCTCTTCTGCCCATGTCCTAAGGGGGAAACCACACTGTCCCTCACATGGGCTTCACACCCCCACAGCTAATTCATGCTGGGCAAAGACAAATAACACACAGATGCCCCAGGAGACACACTGTCCTCTATTCTTCCTAATAAGCCAGGTCACAATTCTCTTAAAGGCATGTCAGAAACTCTGTGTGTTGGACATTTTGCCCAGTGAGCTCAGGTCCAGGCCATACCCTCATCACTCCACTGCCACCCCAGAACCCCTGGAGGTCTTGGAAACACATGAGTCAGACTCACTGTGTCAGTTGTGCATACACAGTGTACACATGTACTTCTCTGACTTTTATGTGCTCTCACTTAGAGGGGACCATCCCTTCCCCCAAGAAGGTCCTGCACAGACAGGTTCTAGTTTCTCTCCCCATACCACAGTGTAAGCCTCTCCACACTCTCTAACTAGATGTTCCAGTTGTTCAAATACCCATCTTCTCTCAGCCCAACACATTTCCCTTTTCCTCTCCTCTTGAAGTATTTCCCTAACCTGCTTTTTGGTCCTTGCTCAAGTGATCTCCCCAAGGCCAGAACCTCCCCTAGCTTACAGAGCATGCTGGCCCTTGTGCTTCCTTGTGACAGCAGGATGGGCTTCCTCCAGCTTCCTGGTACAGCTAGCCACCTGTGCCAAGCCCACCAGAGCCCACCCCCACTAGACCACCCACTGCATGCAGGTGGGGCTGTGGGCTTGCTCACTGCACATGCCCCATTCCTGCAGCATGCTGAGTACCGCAATTGGCTCACAGTGTGCTGGGCAGAAGAAGGACAGGGACCACAGGACCACACATGCTGAGCTGAGTGAGCTCAGCAGCTTTGCTGCTGTCTGTATCTGTCTTTTTCTTCCTCCAAGACTCTCAATGGTTAGAAAAGCTACTGAGTTCCTGTCTCCAAGAAGAGCTGGTATCGGAAATGTCACCCGTGAAATGCTGGCAGAGCCCAAGAATGCTGAAGGAAAGAAGGGGTCTTGTCAAAGGTCACTGAGATGCAGCTGCCAGCTCAAGCTCAGCACCAGGAGAGCCACAGAGAGGGAAAGACAAACGATCAGAAGACGGCACATACTCCCCCAGGAGAACAGCTGCTCTGTGCACATCCTCCTGGAATAAACTGGGATCTGCTCATTTTTAAAAGCCACACAGAGACTAATTATCCACAAATGTGCAGGCCTGTTTTAGCAATATGTGTAAGTGCTAAGCCTTGCTCTCAGCCCCTCCACCAGTTTTGCCAGCTCCAGGAATTTCCAGCAGAGTAACACCATTTAGCCTCAGGTCACCATGAGGTTGATGGCTTAACCTTTCAAATTTTCTTTTTCTTCCCCCATTTTGCTTTTCATTGTCACCTGTGAGTGGAACTTAGAAGGAGCGACATGGACAAATGGCACTGGCTACACATTCAGTCCAGGCCCACAGTGTTGAACAAGGACAGGCTGGTTGCAATGTTGAGGGTGGGGCTTGGGCAGCACAAGCCATTAGATAAAGGATGCCAGGATATGTCAGGAAGTGGGAAGACTTGGGAAAACATTACAGACAATCAAATCAGAGCATCCATGCCACTTGGAATAATTATCTAAGGGGCCAGATAAGTCACATTATCTTCACAAGGCTGACAAAGGGGACACTGGCTCCTCCCATCCACCAGAAAGCCTGCCAGACCAAGCCAACTGAAGCACAGGGCAGCCTGCTTAGATGGTCCTGTGAGGTGTCAGCAAACATCTCAACCTTCACATAGAAACTAAGGAGAAAAACCAGAAAATTTCCTCTAATCCTCGCCTTCAGCCACCACAAGGACTCTCAGAAAGTGGGCCGGCAGAGTACAGGAGACTCTGCATACACACTCCTTCCAGAACACAGCTCCAACCCCAGAACCCAAGGGGCTCCTGTTTAATGAGGCCAGTCTCAGCCTAGAGCCCCAGTTGCCTTGTGAATCATCCCCTGACCTTGGTGTTCTCCTAAGAGAATGAGAGCCAAGACTGTGAAGGAGGGGTCCCCTGTGCACCCACTCTCTCCAGGCTGTGCAAGTGGAATTAAGAATTCCTTGAGGGAGGTTAGATTCCCCTTAGCAGCAGTGAGCGATCTCAGTGAGCAGAGGAGACTGGAGCATCTGAAAATTTACAGTGGTGTGTAGTGGATCACAGCTTTCCTCTGTCCCACACCAAGGTACACAGGAAACTCTCCAGGTCTGCGATGGAAGCTCCTCCCTGGAGACAGGAGAGCCTAAAGATGGCCCACAGAGACTGGGCTAGTCCTGGCTTCTAGGCTTCTAAGTAGCCTCTACTCTAACTGACCCTCACTGTGCAAGTGTAGAATCCAAGACCCAGAAAGTGACCACAGTGGATTGATAAGAAACCCAGACATTCTGACTCCAGAGCCTATGTTCTTATCCATGTCCTCAGGGCCTGGCCAGTGGACCTCCTAACATCAAGATGTTCCTCATCAGAGATAACAGAAAACCCCAAGATGGACTTGACTACAGGATCCTACAGAACAGCTTGCTGGGAGCCTGCTGGGGGTCTGCTGGGAGCCTGCTGGGGACTTGCTGGGGACTTGCTGGAGGCCTTCTGGGGGCCTGCAGTGCTGGTGAGGCTTATCAACATTTCCCTGTGACCATCAAGAAATGCAATAAACAATCTTTCCTTGGCCTAAAGCTGGCCTATGTGTCAACTCTAATAGAATCTGCATGAGCAGAAGTTACAGTTGACCCTGAAATGTCCTGTGTGTTTATTTCCACCCCCTGCTAAAGACAGACATTGCTGGGCTGGATCACAGGCCTGAGACAGATGATAGATGAATGATAGAAGGAGAACAGCAACATCTGAAACCAACCTAGGTCACCCATCCTACCTGCTTACAGACACTCCAGGCCTGGAAGTATGTAGTCTGACTGCAGGTCAGTGGGGCACTAGGTGCTTCTGCAAATCTGACACTCCCGAGAAGAGCCAGCAATGCCAGAGAGGGGAGACTAGAGTGTCTGACATGTATCATATGCATAGCCTGTCATTCTGCCTATGGATACCCCATCCAGATAGGGAAGCTTTAGTGTGTAACCTTCTTCATAGCACCCCACCCCACTCTCTATGCACAGTGCAGCATGTAAACATCAGATGATAGGCAAATAATCACCAAAGGACCATGGACCAGTGTGATAAAACAACAGTGTCTGCATGGCACCAGTGCCTTCATCACCTGTACTTTCCAGGAAATGCCTTCAGGATCTGTTCATATTTCAATTAGCTGCCACTATGGCACTAGTAATATATTTGGCCCATTTTTTCATTAAAATACATTTTATTTTAAAATTAATTCAGTCCTCCCTGGGTTTCCATATGGACTGATCTAGGACTACAACCCAGTGATGCTTAAGTCCTTGGCATCAAATGGTGTTGATCTGCCTAGAACCCATTTATCTTTCTGGGTACTTTAAGCCCCTCTAGGGGATTTATGATGCCAAATACACTGGACATACAATGTTAATTGCTGCTGAGAAAAGAACAATTTTTAAAGTTTGTGAAGAGGCCAGGAAAACAGCTCAGCCTCTGAGGGCACAAGCCTGACCACCTGAACTGGATTTCCTTGTCCGGCAAGGTAAAAGAAGACAGCCAGCACCAAGTTTTCCTCTGACGATTCACAAGAACAAGCTGCCTGAGTATGGCCATACACATGCAGTCCTAGTGCAGGGGAAGAGAGTGGATTCCTGCAGATCACCAGACAAATGATCCATAAGAACTGGGTTCAGTGACTGAGCATTCTCAAAAAGATGGGAAGAGGAACAGTTCAGAAAGAGACCCCATGTTGACCTCTTGCATCTGTAGTGAGATCATGTTCTGGTACATTATAAATATTTGCCCTTCCTACTGGTTTAATAAATGCTGATTGGCAAAAAAAGCAGACAGGAAGTGTGAGTGGGACTACCAGACTGAAAAAACTCTAAAAACAAATAAAAGAAGCCAACAGATCCCCTGAAAAAGACCAAGATATACTGCTCTAAAAAAAACTAAGATACATGACTAAACAAGATAAAAATAATATGTCTTTGTTTCTCTCTCTCTCTCTCTCTCTCTCTCTCTCTCTCTCTCTCTCTCTCTCTCTCATTTGTGGTGGGGACCCCAGTCCAGACCTGCCTGCAGCAGCTCCCCATCAAAAAAATGACTCAGACGCTTATATTAATTTCATGTTCTTTGACCTATGTCTTTGGCACATTGCTAGCTATCTCTTTCATGTTAATTCAACCCATTTCCATTAATCTACCTGCCACGTGGCCATGGCTCCCCTGGACCCCTTACATGTTTCTTCTTTGGCAACTGGCTCAAGTCTGTCTGACTCCATCTCTCCTCTGATTCCTCCACCTACTTCTAAGGCACTGACACAGGCCAAAACAGTTCCTTTATTTACAGCATACAGATGAATATTCCCACCAAAATAATAAATTAAGATTTTAAAAAAACCAAAAACTAGCTAACAATATGTCTAAACCATAAGCCAATCAACATAAAATTAATATAAGCCTTTATGTGATTATTCTAGACTAAGTGGCAGAGGGGTTGCAAGCGAGTCCAAACCTAAAGACTAAGCCAAAAACTTCTTATTACAGGCCTCCACACAAACACGCACAACACACACATCAAAAGTAGTTTGTAAGAGCTGGGGACGTAGCTATCTGTGAATGCTTGCCAGGCATGCACAAAATCTGAGTTTCTCTACAGAGAACCTATATTCCTGTCTACACAGAAAGCAAAAGAAAAAAATAAAGGCTGTTGGTGGCATAGGCACCTCCCTCAGAGCAGGGCAGAGACAGTCCTGGCACTGGAAGCACTGAAGAAAGAAGAGAAGTTAGCAACTCACATAATCCAAAAGACACATTAATCCCAGAATCCCCTCTACCTAAACCAAGGCTCTCCTCCAAATAGAAGCAAGAAGGTAATTTATGACCTCTCTCCTGATTCTTATTTGCATGTAGTTACAAATGTTCAAGAAATAATACAACATGGTTCATTAGTAAAAGTGTTAAGACAAATGTTTAGACAACTTTTGAAAAAGTTCCATTCAAAACAATTTCATAATAAATAATGCAACACATTTATTTATCAAGTGGTATAAACACAGTTACTACCCTCTCCTCATTGCTTGGTAGAGTCATTATATATCTGCCAACTACCCACTGTCAAAGCCAGTGGATGTGTCCATTAGGTAGGACTGATTGCCAAGCTACATGTCCAAATAATGTGTGTTAACAAAGAAGAACATGAACCACAGCCATCAGAGCTGGGATTTTCTACAGCTCTGCACAAAGCTGACTGATTCTCAGTCATCAACTGTCTTGACGGTTGTTTGCTTCGGTCATGTGTCTTAGGTAAGGTTTCTTGTAGTTGGATTTTTCTTTAGGTGGCCAACTCACAAATAATAACACAGAGGATTCTCTTTAATTGTGAAAGTGTGGCCTTAGCTTAGGCTTGTCTCACTGGCTCTTATAACCTAAGTACACCCATATTTTTATTAATCCACATTCTACCAAGTGGCTTTTACATCTCTCCCACTGTGTGTTCAACTAGTTCCATGTCTTCGTGGTATCTTTCCTGTGCCTAGATTCATCTTGTAATTTCTCTCTCTCTGCCTGGAAGTTTCACCTATACCTCCTGACTAGATATGGGCCATTCTGCTCTTTATTAAACCATTCACAGCAACACATTTTTCACACAGTGTACAAATATCCCACATTTCCCCTTTTTGCCTAAAGAAAAAGAAAAGATTTACATTTTTCACACAGTGTACAAATATCCCACATTTCCCCTTTTTGCCTAAAGAAAAAGAAAAGATTTTCAGTTTCTATTGCTACAATAAAATGCAAGTAGGAGAGGAAAGGGTTTATTCAGCTTACACTTCTATATCACAGTCCACTGCCAAAGGAAGTTGGGTCAAGAACTCAAGCAGGACAGGGACCTGGAGGCAGGAGCTGATGCAGAGGCCATGGAGGAGTGTTGCCCACTGGCTTGGTCCTCGTGGGTTGCTCAGCTTGCTTTCTTATAAAACTTTGACCATTAGCCCATGGTGGCCCCACCCATAATGGGCTGGGCCCCCCATCAGTAACTAATTAAGAAAATACCTTATAGCTGGATCTTACAGCTGAAGGTATTTTCTCGACTGAGATTCCATCCACTCAGATGACTCTAGTTTGTGTCATGCTGACATTAAGACTAGCCATAGAGTCACGTGATGTATTATCTTTAATTTGATGTGCAGGGATAATAGCTGAGTAGTTCAACCTCCCCATAGTCACATAACCAGTCCCACCCCGCCTTCTGTGCTCCCCCCACTTTTTCTTTGTAGTACTGGGAAACAAACCTAGAACCTCATAGGTGCTAGGTACGTGCTCTACCACTGAGCGTCACTCTCAGCCCCACATTTGCTCCTGCTAGGAACATCAATGTACTTCAACTATCAAATGCAAAACAAAACAAATGCTATTCTTCCCAACATCCCTTGTAGCTGGGAGTTTCAATGCCCTTTGGGCCAAGCATATGAACATGGATGGATGTCCATGGAAGGGCTCAAAATAATCCATGCCACATACAGCATTTGTCACTCTATGCCTTTCACTGATCCCTTCATCCACCTAGTCAGTTCTCTGGTCTCGGAGCCTGAAGAGGAATGCTGTAGCCAGAGCACTGTAAGAACGTTGCAAAGATAGTTTCCTGCCTAAGGGAAGCCCGGATCTTAAGTCATTATGTCAAAACATGCCAATATTAAAATACACATCTTCCATAGAAATCTGTTTTAGTTCCTGAAACAGACTGACTGCCGGGCCACTACCTCACAGAAATGACCACCTCAATAACAAGCTACTTCCCAGACTCTGAAGCCCTATAAATACTACAGTTGAGCCACTAAATAAAATGGGTTGTAGGGTATAAAAGGAAAAGAGTTTTCAAAGTTAGGAATAAAATATCTCAATACTTAGTTATAAAAAAGCTGCCTTTATTCTTGAGGTATTTCCATCTGCTCTGTACCCAGGGGCAGGAGCCCAGGACATCCCAGCTGCACATCCACCTGCTCTAGTGCTTAAGGCTTCGGTCCACCCTGTGACACCCTCCTTACATCTCCAGAGCAGCATCTTCTCTAGAAGTCAGGGTACTCTTGCAAAGAAAAAAGCTCATCACAATAAAAGAACCTGTGAAGACATTCAAAGCTCACTCACAGACAACTAGCATTCCATCCCAGAGCTGTTAGGACAGAAGAAGGTCCTGGCCAGGATGCAGAAAAAAGCAAGTGCAGTTCCCATGGTAAGCAGCAGCTTAGAGGAATGACCCAGGGAGTGAGCACGCAGAGGTGATGGCAAAGCTGTTGGAGCCATTGGCTGAGAGTCAGTTGTCTACACATCATGTGGCTTTGACATATACAGGGTCAGAATCCAGAAAAGAACTTGGATCCTCCTCCATCACCTTGTCATGACCCTTATGGACATTGTTCCCAAATCCTGACAGAGCAAGGCACCAGAGAACTAGAATGGACCATTCATTGTCCATCTCAGGCTTCTACCTTCCTCCTACTGGTACACAGTCTCCCTAAACTTGTTAATGACAGATGGGATCATTCCAGCAGATGATGCGATGTGAGGAAGTCTAATAACTATGTCCCAAAATGACCTGTCTGTGGACTAACAGAATTCTCTAATCCTTGCCCATTCTAGGTGTTAGATAATAACCATTATCATTATACCTTTTCTTCAGTAGTCAGAGTGGATCCTGGGGGCCTTATGCATACTTGGTAAGCATTTACTGCTGAGTTGTTTCTCTAGCCTACAATTTTTTTTATTTTAAAACAATGTCTAAGTTGCCCAGGCTGACTTTGAACCTGGTAGCCAGATATCAATTTACATTTTAAAAGAAACTAAAGCTTGAAGAATTAAAGGGACTTTTCCAAGGACTTGCTTTTCCTTTCTCCTACCTTGCTATTGGCTGTTATTTATTAGACATTGGGAGTTTTAGACAGGCACAGTAACACAGCTTCATAGAGTTAAATAAATGCAACATAAACAAAAATAACACCTTAAAACAATATTTTCCAACAGACCAAGCATGTTACATGTCAAACCCTGAAAAGCTAGTAAAATTGAAATAAATTAATCCTATGTAAATAATTTTTTGTGCTTAGGAATTTCCCCTTAAAGAAGACATAATCAGACCAAAGGAGGTCAAAAAAAATCCCTCCAGTGGGAGCGCTGAAGACCACTGAAATATACTCATAGATCTATCAATCAATCCTGGGAACCCTAAAGAGAAAATACATAGATCTTCTCTTCAGAGAGTCTCCAGACCAGGGCATCACTGTTCAGTAAAGCTGTGTGCAGACTAGAACATTCTAGATCTGTAGTCTCCAACAGGTAGACCCCAGTGCCACATGATCACCAAACACTTGAAAAGTGACTGGTACAAATGGAAAAATGCCATTGCCATTTTATTTTACTAAGTTTCATTTGGAATTAAGATGTCACTTGTAGCTGGTGGCTACAGGAATGGGCAGACCACAAGATGTCTGTCAAATGGATAACAATCAAATGATGAAGTGTAGAGATGGGGGCTGTGTGACCAAGAGGAAATCAGACAGGAAGAGAGGAATGCTCTCACATATTTGCATCTAAAACACTAGTATTACCCAGCCATGGCCTGGACCTGCAGCACAGACCTGCAGCCAGCAACTGGCTTCTATGTGAGAGACACGGGACAGAAATTTCAGAAGTTTCCAAACCATGTGAACACACACCACACTTCTATAATCAACAGAAAACACTGTGAGTTTTTAAACTCTGTTTTAGTAAAGCATGTAGTTTTTATTTTTAATAACCCTAAAGAAACTGACAAGGTAATTACTGCGTAGTTTTACTGCTAATTAAAACAATGTAGATACTCTGCAAAGGGCCAGAAGGAGGTCCCCAGAACTCAGGACTCCAGAGCAATAGAACACTTGAGGAAAGATAGAAAGAGCAGTCAGGGATCAAGGCAGGCCGTGCCGCGATATGGCCCCCACTACCCACAGACAGAGAACCCCAGTGAGGGCTGGAGACAGAGTACCCAGAGCCAATTAGCACATCGGAAGACATGCCCCTCTGTGGAGTAAATGAGAGGAAGAGAGGGAAGAAGAGATCAAAGTCAAGGTTGAGGCTGTCTTAGGGGTGGGACGGGAGGGCTCAGCCCAGAGTGGGAAGACATGGAAAGAGTGAGAGGTTTCAGGGCTGCGGGAAAATGTGTCAAGACCCTTCTTCGCACGTGCTGAAAGTGTGGTGAGGAGACAGCTACAACCAGCTGAGGCTTCAGCTGAGCTATTGGAGGAATGAGCTATGGAGGAGGAGGCACACCAGCCCAAAGTCTAAGAGGAAAACTCTACACATCAGTGTGTAGCTCTGAGAGGAGAGATCTCTAAACTATCCCTTCTCTGAGCTACAGGCAAAGGTGACCTGTCCCTGCAGAAAGACAGCTGGCTGTAATCTCCTCATTCTCTCAGCACCCTAAAATACACTGAAGACCCTGACACACAGAGAGACCTTGCCAGCTAATGATAAGATACTGGGCTGAGAACACGGGTCTAGAAGTCCTGCCTAGTTGTACAGTGGCAAAACCTGAGTGAAAGTACATCAGAGGCCACATGGAGAAACTTCAAAAAGCACTACGAGTGGCTGGTGGCTGGTCTGTGGTCTTGGATCTGGGAAAGGAGGGAGGTAAGGTGGAGAGCAGCCGCAAAGAAACCCAAATGCACCAGGCAAAGCAGACGATATTGGGAGAAGAACAGAGGAAAATCCCAGGATGGGGCAGAGGGTAGCCAGGTACCTGATAGCACAGGGGAGAAAGCCAGATCCATGGGGACCCTGACACTCAGGAGGTGGGATGCTCATGAGAACATTCCCTGGCTCATTGCAGGTTTCACTCTGGGGCCAGATTAATAATTTTCCAAGAGAAACCTGAAAGGAGCAGATGGAGCTTCATGCCTGGAGCCGACACACACACACACACACACACACACACACACACACCCCCTAAATTTAGGAAAAATCACTTCTGCCCTACAGTCCAGCCTATACCATAGGTGTGGATGCTGATACAACCATGTGCTCAGTGCAATCTAGGAACCACAAGTTATCACAACACTCCATGTGTCACCCTTCATACTAAGAAAAATGCATTCATGGCCTGGGGTGTTGGCAAGGTTTTAAGCAGTGAACACTGTCCCAGTTTGTGCAAGCAGCTCCTTTTAGGCATATGAGTCAGAATATTGACCAGGAGGTGCAATGTCATTAGTATAACAAATGTGGTCAGACATCCCATGAGCTGGCATCTATCCATCAGCACAAGCCAGCTGACGCTCTCACCACTGTGCTGCTCATGACTGCTAAACACTGGACACAACACAGATCCTCACTGCTAAACTAGAAAACCTATTCCTCAAGATATCAGTGTATGGCCGCTCCGAGGGGGGGCTGCTGTCAAGTGCTGTCTTCTGGGTACAATAGCTGTCAGCTCTATCACAACTACCGAGACTATCTGCAAAGGACCCCTGAGATCAGGCTTGTTGACTGTGGAGGTTCTCTTATCGATTGAGGAGTGGGAGCACTGCTAACCCCCTCCCCACCTGAAATCCCAGCCCCTCCTTCTTTTATCTCCCTGCTAATCATATGCAATTCTGTCCTAGACGCATTTGGCCTTGTGGTCTTGGGCAATGCTAGAGTATATGAGACCATGGAATGCTGGGTGAGGAACCCCACCTGCACTGCTGAGGGCAATTGCTATCCATGCTGGGGTTAGACTTTCGGGTAGTGTAGCTGTTTTGAAGTCACCCACATTCCAGAAGTAGCCACTCATCCATGTTCTATAAGAAAGTCTGATAAACTCATTGGTTTTACCACATTAGATTTTGATAGAATTGCATGTGGATTTCTCACTGGTCCTCTGTAGACATTGATTTACATCACAAGAGTTGTCTCCACAGAGTCAGACACAGCCCTCTGCTGAGCTCTGCACAGCCAAGGCAGTTAGGCCCATATGCTGAAGACGTCTCCACGTGACATACCCCAGTGGCTGTCTTCCACTCACATGGACCTGCAACAGGAAGGGCATGGAGAGCACTGGAGCAGGGGGTGCTCTGGGCAAACGCTGATGGAGGGAAGGAGGCACCAAAGCACCCTTTGAGTCTACTTTTCCAAGATTGTCTTTTAAATTTTGACCAAGAGAACACTGTTGATTGTAAATGTCTGGTGTGGGGATGGGGTAAAAGCAATCTAGAGTTGTCCTGTGACATAGAGAATGCACTTGAAGCTGGTGATTGTGCAGCTAGGGGCTGGGTTGAGCATCAGGTATTCCCGTGGAGGGAAGCTGTGGGAGAACTCCCTAGAACACCAGTCTCTAGAAGCCCCAAGTCATGTGTGCTGTGGGTGATCATACCAGGGTGGGTGGGTGGAGGTCCATCAAGACACTTACAGAATTCTAAAAGGCAGACCACAGACAATCAGGCAGTATACCATAATTTAGCAAGTCTCTCACCGACATAAGTAAGCAAACACTTTCCAGGTCCTGAACCTTCCTGTTTCAGGCTTGTGGGTTTCTTCCAAAGGGAGGATTCCAATTTTGTGGGTCCAGAATTCCTCTGCTGAACACAATCCTTGAATGCTCAATTACCTGGCCCACCATTCATAGAGTTTATACACATTTTGGACTTTTCACTCCCTATAACTGCTCACTTGGTTCCATTTTGACCTTTCTAACCAAACGGCAACTTCAGCACATGTCCTTCTGGGGCTTAACCCCATCCTGGCATCAGAGCCCTCCTCCTCTTCCTCCTACCCCCATCAATGGGCAGCACCCACCTGCCAAACCCTCCACTGCCACCCACGAATGCATCAACTAACAGACAGCCAAAAAGCTAAGTCCTCCACAATTTCCATTTCAAGTTTGCCTCTTTTCACTGCCTGGGAGACAAAAGGAGCCGGAAGGATTATCTGTTAAGGGGCCATTCATCTCCATAGTAGGAAGTGTCTGTATCTCAGAGAGGTGGGAAAGCTATCTATCCTTCATGGGTGTTTCCCTTCAGATGACTAAGGGAAGGCTTCACTGGTGAATTAAGGGTCTGCCTGCTGCCCTAGAAACTCCATGGAAACTAATTTGCCTTCCTACATGTGGCGGACTCAGGGACTCCCTCTCCTGGGACTTGGATGTAACCTGGTGCGACAACTGACATTATGTCAAGTCCTAACAAAGGCATCTCAGAAAATTTACATGAGTTTATGATTTAAAATTTCCACATCAGGTCTAAGTAGCCACAGAGCCACTTAAAAAAAAAAGGATTATTTATTTATTACATATACAGTGTTCTACCTGCGTGTATGCTTGGAAACTGGAAGAAGGCACCAGATCTCATCGAAGATGGTTGTGAGCCACCACGTGGTTGCTGGGAATTGAACTCAGGACCTCTAGAAGAACAGCTAGTGCTCTTAATCTCTGAACCATCTCTCCAGTCCCCAAAGCTACTTTTAAAGAGGGGGTTTTTCTGAGCAATTCATGTCTTGTGGAATCCCTCTCCACAAAGCCAGCCTTCCCTGGCCCCTGGGATTATCCCAACGTTAATGCCATCATTTAACATCATTAGGTGCCCATTCAGGGGTCCTTGCATTTAGAGAAGTCTACAAAGGAAGGTAAGACTTTATCAAATAGCATCTATGAAGGATTGTGCTTCGTGAAGACACAGACCTGAACCCCTCACCCCTCCTCTTGACACCATGCACCAGCTTTGATTTTTTTTGAAAGATCCATTTCAGAAGCTCTGACTTCTCCCTGAGAAGTGAAAATTGCCTTCTGGTGGAGAAAGGTTTTAATGATCACTTTGCTTCCTGCGTCTCCATGGTGACAGGGAACACACAGCCCACCCCCTCCTGCTTCATTAGGCCTTTCCTGGTCCCAGGAAAGTCATCAATCAATCCACATAGACGCCTCGGTGACCTGTTTATCACCTAAACAATCCACGTTGCCTTGGGTGTGGAGGAGTGGACAAGCCCACAGAGTGGAAAGAAACCTAGCTCTGCCCAGCGCACACCCTTCATCTCCCCACAGCAGCCCTGTCAAGCACACCTGTCCCAGGAGGCGGGCGTGCCCAGGTGTGTCAGGCCTTACAGGAGTCCTGTTGTCCAGTGACAGCCCTGGGCGCGGTGGCCGCAGCAGTGCAGTGCTACAGTGACCGACCCTTGGGGTGCAGAACACAGGAGAGCCTGGGTGGAGGGCAGAGTGGGTACCCACCCTGGGTGGAGGTGGCCGGTGAACCCTTCCCCTGGGCAGTCAGCTGCACCCCAGGGCAGCAAGCGGGTGGGGATGAGATGCCCAGCAGCTGGCGAACTGGGCATACTGCAGAGCACCCACCTCTACCGGGCAAAGCGGTTCCTCTCTGGACAAAGGGCTTCGAGGCGCCCCAGCCCCCCGTGATGGGGACAGGAACCACGGGCCCTGGTGGCGCCTGAATTGGGCCGTTCCCCCCTCTCCCGGTGAAGGCGGGGGAGCTCTGGCGCTTAGGGAAGCAGTCCCCATGCTACCTGCCTCGTGTCTCCCCCACCCCGCCTGGCCGCCCCCGCCTGGTCCGGTACCTGGGTTCTCCCCGGCGTCCGTGGAGGTGGCTGAAGAGTCGCTGAGGAAGCTGGGGTCACTCTGCGAGCGGCCCCGCGACACAAGGCAGCCGCTGCCGTCCTCGGATGCGGCCATGGGCAGGGCGGCGCGGGGGCAAGTTGGAGGGAGATACGGAATCAGAGCATCCTAGGCAGCCAAGGTCACGGGCGAGGGGGCTGGAGGGGGGCGTCTTTTTTTTTTTTTTTTTTAAAGGAAAAGCAAAAGGGACCAGGAAAGGAAAGGACCGAAGGAGGACGCCTGGGCTGGCTTCAGGATACGGAGACAAAAGCCGTGCAGGCTGCAGCCAGGCGCATCCCGGCGTGCGCGGCCTCGCTTTGTTATTTATTCGTATTTATTCCCATTCTTCAGTTTATATTCCAGGGGAAAAAAGTTGAACCAGGAAATAAAAACTTTTTCTTATCAGTGTTTATAGCATGCTTGGGGCTGGGGGAGATATCCAGGAATGTCTGGGGGTGCTCCCTCCCCCCACCCCACCCCCACCCCCCCGAGAAAAAGGGAAAAAGGAGAATCTTTGCTCTTGCAATTGCTTTAATCTGAAAGCTGTTCTTGGAGCATCTGTTGGAAAACATTAGGATTCTCCCATCATGCCACGCGAGGAGCATGACGTCACGGAGCTGGGAGTGAAAATGAGTGGTGATGGGGAGGGGTCTCAAATACCTGGACTGCACAAGGCCAGGGGGACGTAGAGACTGGATCTTGGGTTATGATCCGCCCATCCCCATACCTGGTGCTCTAGGACAGAAAGCATCCACGGGCCACCCGACCCCCACGCCAGTCCACAGGAGAGGAGGAGCCCTGAGGCGAGGGCGGTGCCTCTCTTGAATGCACTCTCCAGGCCTATGCAGGCAACTCTTGGCAGCTGGTTCTCGGGCCCTTTTCTGGAGGCAGTCTTCCCACCCTCACCTATCCACCATGGAGGAGTGGTACTATATGGTATAAAGTGTATGGTATGGCCGGACCCTGAGGGGCACTACTTTCCTCTCTACCCATTCCTATGGTCCTCAGCCCATGAAGAGGATATAGGTGCCTTTCAAGCAATTTCCCTCAGACACCTTTTAGGAAACCAAGAAGACCAGGGACAAGGAACCCCATAGAGGTTCCCTCTCCCCTTGCTTAAGGTGCTAATGAGCCATCCTCACTTTGCTAAGAGGCCCTTGGAGTTTAGCAGGCCACTCCCTCCTCAGGAAAGCCCAGGAAGGGTTAGAGTTGGGCAGAGACCAGACTGTCAGCTAGCTGCCCAGGGGACAGTTAGAGGGAGGAGAAATACTTAGATTTCACCCTTGGGGCAGGTGATGGCTGAGGTTCCAGAATAAAAAGTTTTAAAATTCAAAGCAGTGTAGCACCCCCCACTGCTGATCACCAGGCAATGGCAGGCAGCAGAGCCTTCAGAATAGGTCATCCTCAGACCTTGGCTGTCAGTAAGGACGCTGCTGGCCTCCTGGGTGCTGTGGACTCTCCTGCCCAAGGAGTTCCCAGTCTCAGTAACCAGGAAGTTTGTTTGAAAGCTTCCTAGATAAAATGAGAAAACTAGACAGGAAGCCCTCACCCCCACCCCAAGACCCAGAAGTAGACAATGCTTCATGAGGATCTGAAGCACAAGACACTCAGACATCCATCAAATGATAAACATCGCGTGATGGGTCCTACCCATAATCCCCACACTGAACAGGCCCAGAGGGAAGAACTACATGAGTTTGGAACCACCCTAGGCCACATAGTAATATCCTGTTTCTAAACAAAACAATAAAATACTAAGAGTGACTATATGACCAAGCTTGTGAGAGGAGCCAGCTGTGAAAATCTTCAAATAAGGTCTTCTCTGATCCCATTGTGAAGAAGCATTCATAGATAGTAGCGGAGCTTTTCAGGCACCTAGGTCAGGGTAGGGGCAGGACAGTCAAATGGGTACATGGCTTAAGGTAACACTAGATGCTCAGGATGGCCTAACATTGGCCTGTGCGGATAATCACTGTGAGAGCAAAAGTTACGGTTGAAGTTTTGATTATTGTGCCTAAAAGATCCATGAAACAAACATGCCTCTATCCTGTAAGCTCCTTGCCCAAAGACAGATACTTCCTAAAATGCTGGAGGCTATTGTTTATGGGAAATAATAAACTACATGTTTTCTTTCATGCTCCTAAACAAGTTTGTTTGACTCAGCTGCACTGGATGTTCCTGATCTCATGTGGGCGGGAAGTATGTAGGCAGGAAATACATCAGGATGTATGCTTGCCCTGATTGGATTTAATGGTGGCCTTGTAGGATGGCCTTTTTTAAGCTTCTGCAAAATGTGACTTGTCACCATATTCTCATTACCTCACAATGGTCCTGGCCAGAGTCCATCATCCTGGCCAGTATTTAATTAAAGCTCAAATTTTGTGGAACTGGTTTTCCTCTTATGAGTCTCAGGTTTAACATTTCCTGACTCTGGACATCCATAAAACCTCTCAGAAATCTATATGCTACATGGGAAAGCTCTATAATATGCCAATTATATTTAGTAATTTTTTTAATGTGCCTAGAGGTATCAGACTGGACTTAGATCTGAAGAAAGTCTCGGTGTCCCTCTCTTGCCTGCTGAAGCTCTTACCTGGCCCTCACTGAAAATATGGATGCCCATTAAGTAAACACCAGTGGGATCCTGAGTTTGGATAAAACAAAGCTGTTCTCCTCCCAACTCAAGGAAGCTCTAAGGATTAATTCTATGTCCTGAGGGGCTGGAAAGAGGAAGGCTCAGTACAGTCAGTCCTGGTATACTTTTAAGAACCAGGTGCTGAGCACACACACACACACACACACACACACACACACACACACACACACAAAGGGAGAGAGAGAGAAAAAAAAAAAGAAAAGGCCTACATGAGAACCAACTTCCTCCCACATCGTCCAAGAGGGCTACATTCTTACCACGTTCAGATTCATTGGAGCGCCTATCCATCCATCCAACAAAGATTTCCTGAGAGTCCATTTTGTGCCCTAACCTGTGATTTCCCAGAAAATCACAGTGAGCAAAGAAGACCCAGGCTTGGTTTGGTCAGACTCATAGATAAGTCACAAGCATGTAATGAGGTCACCTGGATGAGAGGTGGGCCTAGTCAGAAGTGACTTCTCAGGGAACAGAAGTATGAGAAAACCAGCCAATCAAGTCCTAGAAAGA
Organism: Sigmodon hispidus; assembly: GCA_004025045.1. NCBI lineage: Eukaryota > Metazoa > Chordata > Mammalia > Rodentia > Cricetidae > Sigmodon > Sigmodon hispidus. Next base: position 64,610 of record PVIH01005762.1, read on the forward strand.
TGTCCCCAGGCATAGGGAAGATTCAGGGCAAAGGTCCTAAGAGGCACAGCACAGAGTTCTGCTATCCCTGCAGAGAGGCAGGGCTAGTGCTCTGAGTCCTCTTTGCAGGGCTCAGCTCCATCATACTGTGTCTTCCTTGGACTTTGCTTTTTGCTCTATGAATGGAGCAAAGGTGCTGTTGGCAGAGGTGTTTCCAAAGGACCCTTTGGCTGCTGTTGAGAAAGCACTGGCTGGGTGGGAAGGGAGCATGGAGGTAGATTAGGAGGTTGCAGGAGCTGGGGCAGACTGGAATGGTCAGAGGCAGTGAGGAGGCTAGCTACAGATAAATGGGATGAGAGCAACAGAGAAGCCGAATGTGGTGTTTTGATGCTGAACTATACTGGCAGGGGAATCAAGGGACTCATCTTGTCTAAAAATGACAGCAAGGGGGGCCGGAAGATCAGAGAAGGGTAAAGCAAATGGTACAGCGGTGTTTGCTCCATCAGGCTGGGCAGTGGGAAGACACAAACCACAGTAAGACAGACCTGCCCTGCTGCAGCATTCACAAAGCTGGGCACTCCTGCTCAGGGCCTGTGTCCCCACATCTGTAGAATGAACACACACGCATATACCCTTCTCTGCTGGCCCATGAAGCAACTCACGGTCCTGTGGTCAGTGCTGGCCCAGGGTTGATAGTGGCTCACACTTGTGTAAGAATGCTCTATCCTGGCAGCTTCAGACCTGTTCCCACTGACAGCATGCACAGCCATGCCTTGAGCTATAGGAGTGGGCAGCTGTAGTCCCCAAGTCTTGAATAAGTGACATCCTGATTGAATGTGTGCTGTTGACATGGGTAGAGCCATGGCTAGGAACCCAGAGCCTCAAACCCATGGAGAGACAGACAGCAAAGTTTCCCTTTTGGGGTAAGGCACACTTCCCTCTGATCCAGTGTGAACAGAAAATCTCCAGCATAGTTTTCTCCATCCCAGCCCTCTACATTTGCTGCCTGAAGCCTGTTTCTCTACAGAGCCTGCTCCTCCCCAGGAGCGCTACACACCCACTTCCTTGATACACCCACCCAAATATATCAAGTCCTGTCTTCTTCTCACAGGCCAGCCACCATGCAATTTCTGGGGAGTTCATTTGCCTTCAGTGCCTGGCATGTGGTCAGGGTCCAGGAAATAATGCTGTTAGCCAGACAAGAAAAGGAATACATTTGGGGGCGTCTGGTCACACAAGCCCTGACATAAAATCAAGGGTACAAATCCATGTGACCTAAGAGACCACTCCAATTTCAGTCCCACTGAGTTCAAAGGACACCACACACACACACACACACACACACACACACACACACAGGACTCTAGAGATTTCTCTTCATCCTTGATGGGGAAACAGAGAACCAGAAAACTTTGGATACTTAAAAAGAACTTTTTAAGCCGTATCTTTAGCTGAATCTCAAGGATCAGCAAAAGCCGTACAAAAGACAAACTTAGGCACTTCAACCATGAGTCAACCACCTCTTTAGATGCCAGCTCGGCAAGCAAGAAGACAGCTCTGCCCTCTGCTGGCCATGAGGAGAAATTGCACCAAATGAGGAAATTTTCTTGGGGAAAATAGGTTCTACTACCAGTTCCCTACATATTGGCCCATCTAAAATCCCAGCACACAGGAAGAAGAGATGAGACTCCCCAAGCAAGCTGGTTAGATAGATAAGTCAATGAGCTCTGGGTTCAAGTGGGAAACCCTGCCCCAATAGAGTGTGGAAACAAACCAAGAAAACCATCATATGCCAACTCCAGGCCTTCAACACACCAACACAAGTCTCCCTCTCATAACACATGCACTCACACACATGCCATCAGACATACAACACATGCTCATACACTGGCCACTCTTACAGAGGACAAGGTTAGGTTCCTAGCATCCTCATGGTGGCTCACAGCTATCTGTGAGTACAGTTCCAAGGGGTAAAATGTCCCCTTCTGACTTCATGGGCTGTACACGTGTGGTATATATGCTTTTTTAAAGCCTCTCCCAAGCCAGGAGACATAGCACACATCTATAATCCCATCACTCAGGAATTTGAGGCAGAAAGATTGTGAGTTCTGGGTAAGACTGTATCTGCCCATGTGCTACATAGTGAGTTTCAGGTCAGACTGGTCTACAAAGGGAGAGCCTGTCTCAAAAAAGAAAGGAAGAGAGGAAGGGAAGGAGATAGATGGAAGGAGGAACAGAAGGAAGGTGGGGGGAGAAAAGAGTCAGAGATGGGTGGTGGAAGGAAAACAAAACAAAGCCCTTTTTCTCCGATCATCGACTCCCCTCTGAATGGTGCTGACAGCCTGACACGCCACAGGTTTCACAGCCTTCGTAGCATATGGCTTCCTGGAGATGATGGGCCCTGCCTACTCTCAGTCTTTCTATTAAATCTTGTAAGTCAAAGTTGAAGATCTGAGCACAAGATGAAGCGCTGGCATCTTTCATCTGTATGGCCTTAGTGGGTGACCACGTTAGCTCTCTCCTGGTATGAGGAAGAGAATGCCTCAAATCACCAGCAGGGTACTCTTGTAGTGACTCAGGGACATCCTCGTGCATTCAATGTGGTTCACACCTGACTTTTGATGTGCTCTTTATTGTTTCTGGCATATATAGGTGTCTAGGACAGAGAGGCATCTGAGACAACAGTAACCAAGAACACAAGACAAACAGGCAAACAACACAGACAGAAATAAACCCAGCCATCGTTCCTGTGTTTGTGTTATGATCCACATGAGCTGTGGGACTATGATCGTGTACACTGTATTTGTCACTGTAAATATTAATTTGATAAGATGCTGATTGGCTAGAAGCTAGACCAACAGGAAGTACAGGCAGGGTGATGAGACAAAGAGAATTCTGGGAAGAGGAAGAGCAGAGCAGAAGCCAGCCAGATGAAGAGGAAGCAAGATGAGAATGCTGTGCTGAGAAAAAGCCATGTGGCTAAACATGGATAAGAATCATGGGTAAGTTTAAGAGTAAGAGTTAGCAAGTAATAAGCCTGAGCCTTAGGCTCAACACTTTATAATTAATATAAGCCTTTGTGTGATTATTTGGGATTGATATAAACAGCTGTGGGATCAGCCAGGCAGGACAAAGAAACTTCTGACTACAAACATGATCATTCTGTGCACTGTCCTCACAAAGCAATGAACCTGCTGATGATCATTTACCAATCACAGCTACTTCCTGCAGTGAGAGATCCCACCAGGCAGGGGATGAATGGAGAGTCTCAGGAAGAACACACAGAGTGTATTACCTGCAGCCTGGGTTCCCTCCTGTTCCCTGCCTTAATGCAGAACCAGCCCTGTGAGCCCAGTGACACAGAGGGAGATGAAAAGTCTATAGTTGAGGAAGGAACCATGAGGTGTGTTCCTGGATATCTTGTAAATGGAGTGTATGTCCTGATGCTGAAACCTGAAAAGAGGTGGTCTCATCAGCCTGTGACCAAGCTTTATAGTTTCTAGCATCTCTCACGCCACAGTTCACAAACTCCACAGGACTCTAATGGTATGGGATGTCTTTCTGTACGCTGTGAATATGATTATTACCATTGTTTAGTAAAGAAGCTGTTTTGGCCTATGGCAAGGGCAGCTTGGAGGGAGGTCGGAAATCTAAGCAGAGATACAGGAGAAAAAGAGCGAAGTCTGAGAAACATGATCCAGCTGACCAAGAAGCAAGATGTGAAAGTATGGATAAGCCACTAGCCAGGTGGCAAGACATAGATTAATAGAAATGGGTTGAAGTAAGTTGATAATAAGCTTGAGCTATAGGCCAATCAGTTTGTAACTAATACAAGCCTCTACATAATTACTTTGCAGGCGGCTGTAGAACTGTGGGTGGGAGAGATGTGTTCAGACTACAGGCCTGAGTGGGCCAGAAGCTTCTGGTTACTGTCTGATGCTTCCTTTGTGCAAAGATGGGAAATGAGGAACCTGACAATGGTGCTTTCCCTGGGCCATGCCTGGAGCCCACGTCCTGGCTTTAGCACCAAACTCCTTAACACATCTCCTCCGATAGAGAAGGTTGCAGGTTTCTTAGAGTCAAGGAGAAGCAGCAGCACAGTGGAGACATCCTTATGCAGTGCTGTGCTCTGCTGCCAGTCCTGGAGCTGGAATAGTTATAGTTTTGTAAACAGCAGAATTGAAGCATCCTGGGGCTTGTGGCTCACTGAAGGTGCCACACCTCACAGGGGTCACCGGCTCTCTTATTTCCCACTGACAGTCCATTCCTGGTACTGGCCCACATCACCAAATTATCTGCCATATCCCTGGCTCAAATCACAGACATCTACTCAACAGATAGATTAGCAAACACCAGCTCTACACCATGACCTATCCTGAGGGCTGCTAGTTACAGGAAGATTTGGGCCAAGTCTGCATGATAGAGTAGAATGTACCCAGTGTCACCATTGGAGACATGGGGAGATGGCAGACTGTCTAACCAGTGTCATGGTACGGAGGGGTCAAGAAATGCATTAGTTACTTGCTTCATTGCTATGACAAAATATAACAAAAACAACGGAAGGAATGGTAAGTGTTCAAGGGTCCTCAGTCCATTGTGGTGGAAAGAAGAGCTTCAGTCAGGAAGCAGACAGAGAACAATGCTAGTGGTCTGTTCTTGCTTTCTCTTTTTAATATAGTTCAGGACCCCACCCCATTGGCTAGGTGCTACCACCTCACCCCAGTAAGCAAGTTCTTCTTCACAATGAAGAAGGCATACACAGAAGTCTGTTTCCCAGGTGATTCTAGATTCTCATGAAGTTGACCATCAAGATAAACTCCCACAGGGTGGGTACTGGTTGGAGTTTTGTCAATTCAATACAAACTAGAGTCATCTGAGAGGAGAGGTGTTGTGGGATTATGTTCTGGTACATTGTAAATATTTGGCTCTCCTACTTGTTTTAATAAAACACTGATTGGCCATAAGGCAGACAGGAAGCATGTCAGGGCTATCAGAGTGAGAAAACTCTGGGAGGAGGAAGAACAGAGCAGAGATGCCAGGAAGATGCAGAGGAAGAAAAATAAAAATGCTGCTCTGAGAAAAGGTACCAAGCCACTTGGCTAATCATGGATTAGTTTAAGAGTTAAGAATTAGCAGGTTATATACCTGAGTCATAGGCCAAACAGTTTGTAATTAATATAAGACTTTGTGTGATTATTTGGGATCAAGCAGCTATGGGCAATCTATCTGGGACAGCTGGTCCGGATCTTGGGGCTAGTCCAGGCCAGAAACTCTTATTACAGAGCAGATCACAGCTGAGAAAATGCCTCCATCAGACTAGCCTGTTGGACATTTTCTTGGTTGATGACTGATGGAGAAGGGTCTGGCTCACTGTGCTTAGTGACACCCCTGGGCAGGCAGTCCTGTGGTGTGTAAGAATTATAAGCTATAAGATAGAATTAACCTATTCCTCCCCAAGCTGCTTTTGGTTATGGCTGTCTATCAAAACAATAGAAAGCAATTAAGGCAGGGAGGTTCCTAGGAGGAAGTGATATTCATAGTAGTCACGTGACCAGTGTCCACATGTCAGGCTCTGAGATCTGGCATTGAGCAAAAAGACATAATAATGTCCCCCTGTGCCATTCCCACACCACCTCTACTACCATACATACACAAGGAGAGGGGAGACAGATAGACAGACGGACAGAGGAACAAGCAAGAATCTACTGAGTAGAACACACACTAGCTATAAAGTCTGGAGGCATCACACAGCCAAAGAGCCTCTTTAATCTACCTTTCTCTGGCTGTTTTCTCCCCAGAGAATGTAAACAGGCACTAAGCTGTGTTGTGGGGATTCATTCCGTTCAGTCAGTAACCTCTGGGGTGTCTGGCCTGATGGGCATGGTTTCCTCTGGGTACATGACTGGTTAAAACTGAAGAGTGGGGGTGAGCTTGCTCTCTTGGGTTGTAAGGACTGGGTTAGGCAATGGAGCAGTTTGTGCTTAGCCCCTATCTTCCCTGGGCAGAGCAGCAGGACTCTGCAACTGGATCAGTGGCAACATTTACCTTGTCCTGTATTCATGAGTGTGTATTCCCATTGCACCCCTTAATAAATTAATAATAGACCTTTGTGGATTGTCACAATAAAGCTGGATGAGCTGTGCTCTGCAAAGGTAACCACAGAGGTATGAGATGGGCCAGACTCAGGTAGGTAAGTGGGTGTCATGATTTGAACATAAAATGTTCCTTCATAGACCTGTGTATTTAAATAATTGTGTCCAGAACCACATTTGAAGGCTGTGGGGCCTTCTGGGCATGGGATGTACCTGGGTAATGTAGGAGCATGGGCTCAGGCCTTGAGCATCATGGGTAGGCCTACCTCCAGTCTAGATAGCTCTTGCTTCCATATCTGCTCATGAACTTAATAAATCCCATCACAAGTTCCTACCACCAGAGAGCAAGCCCCATCTGCTACACACGTGGTAGAAAGTCCTCCCTCAGCTGGAAGCAAAGAAAGGCCCTTCTCCCTGCCATGTACTTGGTCTGAGTGGTGAGAAAGTAACTAAGTGGGCATCATGGGACTGAAATAAGGACAAGTCCTCTTTGATGCCACCTACAGAAAGGCAAGAGCAGGTGGCATCGTTCATACTCTCATATTCCCTGAGGACAGTGAGAGATCCTGGTTCCCAGATGCTAGGGTAGCTCCAGTCACCAAGGACTCAGATGTAAAAAGCTGATACAACTGTCATCATCATGCGTCAGCCCCCACGTGACCTGATATGTGACTCTCAAGGTGGTGGGTGGGGTGTGGACACTGGGTACTGTGTGGAGACCAAGGTCAGAAGCAGAACATGGGGAACAGAGAATCCTGGAGTCTTCTAGCAGCTGTGTGAAGAAGATGCTTCTGAAAGGTACCAGGAGTACACACCTCCCCCAGGACTCTAGACTTAGCACAGAAGGTGGGGCCTTCAGAGGGGACTGCAAGGGTCTGTTCATGGAGGGCCACAAGGGAGCCTCTCAGACCCCAGTTATGTCTCTTCTCTAGTCACATGGTGTGTTTATTCCATAGTCTCTCTCATCATCCACAGTTTATGTTTTGGTAATGATCTTTGCCACTCATATATTTTCCCTTTTCTATTCAGTGTGGGCTATAAGGATTCCTGGCACGCAGCAGGCACGTGGTAAATCCAACATGGTGCCAGGTGAAATAAGAATTCCTGGAATGCAGTGGCCAAGTGGTAAAGCCAACATGGCACTGGCAGAACATGCCACAAATTGAGGGCACGCCCCTAGGTACAGCTACATAAATCTGTGCCCACCCATTCTCTTAAAAGGAGCTGCCATGTGAAAGCTGGTCTCCTTTTCTCTTCTATTCCTCTGCCCTTGTACTTGCCCAGAACTCTTCTGAATAAACTCTAGTGTGGTGCTGGTAGTGTGTGTCTGATCTCACATGCAAAGTCACCATGGGCACTTCAGTGTAATTACCAGATTCATATGCCAGAGAGATCTGGAGCTCTGCCTACTGTTTACCACAACACAGATTTACACCCTGACCTCCATGACAGACACCAGCTAAGTGTATATGGTGGTTTGAAAGAAAATGGCCCCCAAAGGAATGGCATTGTTAGGAGGTGTGGCCTTGTGGGAGGAAGTGTCTCACTGAGGGACAGGCTTTGAGGTCTCTTTTGCTCAAGCTTCCCTCAGTGTGACTTTTAGTCAGCTTCCTGTTGACTGCAAGATGTAGGACTCTCAGCTCTGGCACCACATCTGTTTGCCTGCTTTTTCTCCAGGACCTCTCTCCAACAGCACCCATGGTTGTTAGCCTCAATGCCCACTGTGACCCTGCACACAGGAGGCCATAATTTAGTATAGTTCTCCTTAGATGCAGCACATCCACTCTGGCTTTTGACAGCCTACAAGAAATGATACTCACTGGATACTAGCAGTTGCCTTTTTAATCCAGCAACTTGGGGTGCAACAGAAATTCTCCTGCCTTTCTGTGTTGCTATCTTGGGGTTCTATCTATCAGCCTCCTGGGTTTTTACAGTTGCTACTGGAAAAACTTATGGATGTACACACTGCAGTCCAAGAGAAACCTATAGGTGTTAAAACAGTGTATCTTAGGCTTGTCAAGAATGAAAGGTTGGTCCTGACATAAGAGTATGCTGGGCTCCACTCCCTTCAGATCCTGAGATGACAGGAAAGATCATAAGTTATCCATCCAAGCATCAGGGCCTGAAGACTACAGGGGTTTGATTCCTCCACTCATCATTCACTGGTACCTGTGCCCACTCTTCAGGGAGCATTCACGGGGAACATGGCATGTATCCAGCACAAAGAGTGGGCATGAGAAGGTTCTGACAACATGGTAGCCTAGGTTAGGGTGATGGCACTGGGCAGTGTGAATAGCTGGCAAGGTTTAAGATGGGAGTGAGGGGCTGTGGGTACAGCAGTAGAGGCATCAGGGAGATGACAGGACCCCCGAGTTTAAAGGATCACAGGAGCTTCACATGGTGGAATCCAAAAGGATATCCCATAAGAGCAACATGGAATATCCCTTTTCTCCCTAAAGTCCATTCCTGCTGCAGGGTGGTCAAGCATGCAGATGAAAATGAATGGGTATTACATGGGATGGAGCAGAGATGGAAGAAAGATGGCTGCCTTCCCTGTGCAGGGCCCTGAGCTATTGAACAAGCCTATAGATGCATTGCTATCATCCAGATTGTTCTCTGCTGGTGTGTGGGCTGTTGGTTTTAGGATTGGAATCTCTGGGAGTGAGAATGGCAGCCCTGATCCACCATTCAACTTGTGAACAGGAGAATCTCCCCCCAACTCCACACACAGAGGATTCCTAATTTCTGAATTTATGATCAATACTAATTATTCCAGTCATCCTTGTGATGGATGGAATCAGGGTCATGATCACATGACTATAAGACAGTGGTCTAATTTGGATCATTCTACAGGCTCAGTGCCCTCGCAGAAGCCCCACCAAAACCAAATGAAAGAGAGGGTTGAGGCCAGGGGAGGAAAGAGAAATCCTAAGAGAAGGATGTAGCTGGCTGCCACTGCAGGCTCCAAGTGAACGTGACCTCAGTGTGTGTATCCTTTGAAACTAGCCACTGCCAGAAGACAAAACAAAACAAAACAACACACAAAGAAACAAAACACAAGGCCTTTGCCTTGCCAGGATTAGCTGACTCATGACAACAGCTAGAAGAGGCAGGTGGTGCCTCTCCCAGAACCTCCAAGGGAGGGTACAGACCAGCCCCACACCTTGTGTTCCTCAACTCAACCTCAGCATGAGGCCTAGAGCGATCCAGCAGAGACACCTGGTCTTCAGGCCACTGGTGTGTGATATAAATGGCTTGTATTTATTACATTCCCTTGTTCAGACTCCCTTCCCCCTCCTGCCCCTCCCAGGCACTCACTCTTCTCTCCCTCACTTTATCTCCTCCCCAGCAAGGGCAGGAGGTCCCAAAGTCCCACCCCAGGCAGATCTGCTTTCCTCGCCCCTACATCAAGACTGGGCCAGGTGTTCCTCTGGAGGGAATGGGCTCCAAGGTGCGGTCCAAGGTGTTTCAGATTCCAAGCTGTTCATGGTTGTGGTTTGCAGCTTGGACATGTTTAGCCTTTTTTTGTTTAAAGTCCACTAATGAGTGAGTACATCCCCTGTTTATCATTTTGAGTTTGTGAGACTTGCTCTTCTCTTACTTTTTTTTTAAAGATTTACTTTTATTGTGTTTAACTAATTGTATTGTGTATATACATGTCTGTGCACATGTGTGCAGGTACCCATGCAAGCCAGGGGTTCCATATATCCCTGGAGCTGGAGCTAGAGGGTTGTGAGCTACCTGCCCATCATGAGTGCTAGAGACTGAACTCTGGTTCCCTGTGAGAAGAATGTGTGCTGCTAACCACTGGGGCTTCTCTTTACCCTCTCTTTCCTGTTTTTTGCTCCCCTTTCCCAGCAAATATGATCCATGAGAATATGTGATTATGCCTCATATCAATTTGTGAGTCAAAAGGAACAAACCACAGATAAATATGGGCAAAGAGAAACACCAGGGCCTCCCAGATGCAGCACATGATGTCCCACCTGAGTAGGAATGTGTCATTCTGTAGGGCAGAACCTCCACCACTAGCCTGCTTATCCTTATAACCCTCCCTCAAGTGAGCAGGAAGAATTGAAAGATCTTTTGGGGCTCCATAAATTAGGCACTAAAGCACAACATTGACCTGATACTGAACATTTATTTCTCAAGGGAATAAAGGTAGAAAAAAATACATTAAGAATAGGAGACGGTAGAGGCAAGATAGCATGGGGGGGCAAGGTCTCTTCTGCAAAGACTGAGGATATGAGCCCCACCCCTCAGACCCATTTGTGGAAACAGAGACCCGAAAGCTGTTCTCTGATCTCTGCAAGCATACTTACAATACGTGTGCATTTGAGCACACACACACACACACACACACACACAGAGTGGGGGGAGTTAGGGGATTGATTTATAGTAGCCATATAACAAAGTGTCTGAGAATCCAGAGCTTCCAGAGCCAGTCAAGGTAATTTGCCCAGAGCAAGTCACTCAGGCCCTTTAAATCTCAGCTTCCTGAATAGGTCACGAAAGTCCCGCCATAGTAAAGCACACACCCACTAACACAAACAGGGCTGTAGACAGAGCTGGCCCTCACTTGGCACAGTCTCCTCAGCTGCTGTGGCGACTCTATGCAGACTGTGTGTCTGTTCACTTGTGCCCACAACATTCCAAATAAAATATCCCCTGCTACAAATGAAGAGTCCTCTCCCCATATGTATATATGTTTAAAATATGGAGCTAATTTATCATGATTTCTTGTGGGATACAAGAACAGGACAACAAGGTCATTAAAATAAAAATAAAACTAAGTGGGAATGTCTTTCTGTATGCTGTGAATATCATTCTTTAAATAAAGGAACTGTTTTCACCCTTGTTAGGCATCTTAGAAGTAGGCGGAGGAATTGGAGCACAGATAGGAGAAGGAGGGTGGAGTCAGAGAGATATTTGAGTGTAGGGAGATTGCGTTCTGTTCCATTGTAAATAATTGTCCTGCCTACTGGTTTTATTAAAAAAAACCCTGATTGGCCAGAGGCAGACAGGAAGTGTGGGTGGGGCTATCAGACTAAGGAAACTCTGAAAACATCTCAGAGTAGAGAACAGACACCACGGAGATGCAACAGAGACAGGATGATAAGAAGGCTGCAGACGCAGAGGAAAGAAGTTGAAATGCTGCTCTAATAAAAGGTATCGAGTCGCATGGCTGTACGAGATGGGTTGAGTTCAGATGAAAGAGTTGGCACATTATATGCCTGGGCCTTCGGTGGATCAGTGTAAAAATAAGACAAGCGTCTGTGTGATTATTTAGGCCTAAGCAGCAGTAGGACTGAGAGTGGGTTCAAACCTCTCGGCTAGACTGCAAAGTCCAGGCCAGAAGCCAACTACAACACTCAAGCCAGCCACCAAAGAAGAAACATGTAAGGGAACAGAGGTGAGCTATGGGCCATGTGTCAGGACAGATTAATGGAAATGGGTTGATTTAAAATGAAAGAGCTAGCTAGCAATATGCCTGAGAGATTGGCCAAGCAGGATGAAATTAATATAAGCGTCTGTGTATTTCTTTGGGAATTTGGGATTGCTGGTCCAGATAAGCGATGGCGGGCAGGTCTGAACTGGAGAGTAGGTGGGCCAGAAACCTCATGTAACAAATAAACAGGCTAACCATAGCAGGCTCATTATCTGAATTAGAAAGAATTTCTGTGGTGAACAGAGTTGGCCATGCAAAGAGGGGAGAATGCAGTTAACACAGCTGCTTTGCACCCCAGAAACAGAAAAACACAGTTCTTAACTTGCATCACAAACCTCATCCAGCATAGAGGACCTACTTTTAGTTCTCCCCTCTGGCAAGCGCCTATGATCCCCCTGTCCAAACATGTAATGTGCACTAGCCAGGCAGCAGACTGCCCACTCCATCTGCGGGATCCTTTTCCAGTGGTGGGAGGCGGAACCCAACAGAAATTCACAACAGTATGAAGGGAAGCTGGCACCAAGGCTTGGAGAAAGGGCCATCAAGTGTCTGGTGCAGAGGCGAGCCTCAATATTGAGGGACATGAGCCAGGTGTGGTGGTATATACCTGTAACCTCAGTACTCTGAAGGCTCATGCAAGAGAATCACCACAAGTTATAGGCCACCTTGGTCTACATAGGAAGTTTCAGGCTAGCCAGGGCTATGCAGTGAGACTTTGACTAAAAATAATCAGTTGGAGAAATGGTCCAAATATAAGCAGTCTGCACATATCCATCTCCATTTCTGCATATATATATGGTATGTAATAACACAAAGTCTTCTCTTTCTCAAACAGAAGAGCCATCCAGCACCAGAGACTCCCAAGAAAGAGTAACCCAGTTCCTGCAAATGGAAAGACACAGAGGTAGTGAATATCAATAATCTTCTGGAATCTTCTATGAATAGTTTTCCACTAGGAGACGTGGATACAACCTGTAAGCAACTGGGATGTGTCTGTCTTTCTGAGAGAGAAAACAGGCTCTCCGCCGCACACTGTCCCCTTGCCATGGCCTGTGTCATGCTCCTGCTCAAGGTAGAGAGCCCACAGGTAACTGCTACTGGCCAGACACTAGGCTGCAGGCCATGCTGTTGGAAGTGAGTCACTGCTGTGCTGAGCTGGTGCAGTGTAGAGAATGACAGTGAGCAGGGTGGACATTGTAGGGGGTGGGGGGAGTGTCCCACATCACTCCAGGCACTGTGACCAACAGCTGAAAAGATTCAGATGCAGAGGTGCTTCTAGCTGCATCCCAAGGCAACAGAATGCAAGGCACTATGAACAAGACAGAGTGCTGATGTGGAGCCCGGAAGAACAAGCTTCTGGTATGAGGGTCTCTTGGTAGAACTACCCTGGACATGTGGGATCCCACTGGCAAACACATACTGTGGCCATATGATGGTGAGTGTGCTCCGGGTTTGGGTCAGGCGTGGCACAAAGCAAGACTCCAGGAGAGGAGGAGATGTTACACAGAAACCCTGCCACCAATGCCCAGAATAGTCGGGGGAAAGCATCTTCTCACCAGCGATGAGGAATCTTCGATAGACAGGTTTTCAGCTTTGACTGAGGGACAAGCCAGCCAGTGGTCTAAGAAGCAATTTCATACTTGTTGGATGAACTTCTCATAGCCACACAAAGGTATGGAGGCTGTAAGTAACTGTAGAAGGGTTACTGAGTGGTAGCTGCACCCAGACAGCAGAGCAGGTGGTATCTCTCCCAGCATAATGCCTCTGTATGCTGAGCTCTCAGGCTCAGAAGTGTCTGCAGCCCCTAGGGCTGAGACTACAGCAAAAGTGGTGCACTGTGATGTTCAAGGTCCAGTCATCATAACAGGGACAGAATCTGGGCATGATTCTCTTGGGAAGCTTGATTTACCTAAGCAATTCTGCAGAAGGCCTTGTTCAGGATCCAAGGGTAGCCCTCAACCTCTGCACTGTCCTCACATGTATGCCCAAGTCCTGAGCCTGGGAACTTAGACTGTGACCTTATATAGAGACAGGGTCTTTAAAAAGGTGACTACAAGACCAGGTACATTCATGTAATTCCAACACTCAAGAGGCAGGGACAGGAGGATCTCTGTGAGTTCATGGCCACATAGTCTACATAGTGAGTTCCAGGCCAGCCTGGGCTACAGAGTGTTGCCTTCTCTTAAAATCATAAAATGTGAGCACAGTGCTAGCAGGGTGCCTTAGTTCATAATAAAGGTGCTACAGCAACAATGAGGGTCTGATGGCCAGAACTCCCTGGATATACAGAAGTCTCTGGGCATACAGAACTGCCTGGACATACAGAACTCACTGGGCATAGAGAACTCCCTGGGCATACAGAACTCCCTGGGCATACAGAACTCCCTGGACATACAGAACTCCCTGGGCATACAGAACTCCCTGGGCATACGGAACTCCCTGGGCATACGGAACTCCCTGGGCATACAGAACTCCCTAGACATACAGAACTCATTGGGCATAGAGAACTCCCTGGGCATACAGAATTCCCTGGGCATACAGAACTCACTGGGCATACGGAATTCCCTGGGCATGCAAAGGACTCTTAAGGTCCAACTCCATGCCCAGTAGGTGATGGACAACACAAAAAGAACTCAATGACATTTTTGGGGGGTATCTTGTCTTGTAATGTTTTGTCGTGGCATTATTTCTATTTTTATTTTTTCTTTACAGTTCTTTTGCATATATATTCTGTTTTCCAGGGTATTTTTATGGACTCGTGTGCATGTGAATGTGTGTCTCTGTCTATATGTGTTCTCTGTGTGTGAACTCATGTGTCTCTCTGTCTATATGTATTCTGTATATGTAAACATGTATCTCTGTGTCTATTGTATTCTCTGTGTGTTAAAGAGTATCTTTGTGTCTATATGTGTTCTGTGTGTATGAATGTGTGTGTCTGTGTCTATATGTGTTCTGTGTGTGTGAACGTGTGTGTCTGTGTCTATATGTGTTCTGTGTGTGTGAGCCTATGTGTGTCTGTGTCTATATGTGTCCTGTGTGTGTGAGCATATGTGTGTCTGTGTCTATATGTGTTCTGTGTGTATGAATGTTTGTGTGTGAACGTGTGTCTGTGTCTATATGTGTCCTGTGTGTGTGAGCATATGTGTGTGTCTGTGTCCATATGTGTCCTGTGTGTGTGACCATATGTATGTCTCTGTGTCCGTATGTGCTTCTGGTGCTCTTCTCCTTTGGCTCTTTCCTCTCATAGTTTGTTTGCCTCATTCTGTTCTGTGTGGTTTGGTTGTATCTTTATTTGTTAGATGCCTGTTTTTTCCTAGTGATAAAGACAAAAGAGAAAGAGTATGGATTTGGAAGGGTGGGGAGTTGGGAAAGAGCTGGGGGGGAAGACAATAATCAGAATATATTGTAGGAAAAAAGTCTATTTTCAATAAAAAATAAAACACTAGATCCATTAAAAGACAGTAAATTGTTTAAGGGGGGAAGAAAGAAATGAAGGAAGGAAGGAAGGGAGAAAAGGGGAAGGAAGGAGGAAAGAAAGAAAACAGTCATGTGCCTGCAAGCCCAGTGCTGTGGGGCAGAGATGGGCCCCTGACGTTTACTAAACAGCCCAGTCCAGCCTATTTGACAAGCTCCAGACCAGAGAACCCCTGTCACAAAGACCAAGGCGGACTGCTCCCCAGGAACAACACCTGAGGTTGCCCTCAGCCCTCTACATGCCTTTCTGCCCATGTGTATCCATCCACACATGCTCAGAAATGAGACCCTTGGGGTAAGCCTTCTGAGTGGCCGGTGATAGGTGCACTATATAAAGAGTCTTGGAGCCAGGTGTACAGGCATTAATGAAGGCCAGGTGAGGCAGTGGCTAGCTACCTGCAAGCCACGGACAGGGACCTTAATAACCAACTATCAACTTGCTCTTAACACTCTGGTCTCAGAACTTCAAGAAGGCAAAGCCTGCTGGGTCTGCCTGGTTGGCTAGACAGGAGTCATAAACATACCTCACTTTGAAAGGCAGCACTAACATAAGTGACCCACAAAACTCTTCCAAGGAACTGCTACACATGATAAACACCTTCAGCAATGTAGCAGGATACAAGATAAACTCAAAGAAATCAGTAGCCCTTCTATACACCAAAGATAGAAGAGCTGAAAAAGAAATAAGGGAAACATTACCCTTCATAATAGCTGCAAATAGTATTAAATACCTTGGAGTAACTATAACCAAAGAAGTAACAGACCTATTTGACAAAAATTTTAAATCACTAAAGAAAGAAATTGAAGAAGATATCAGAAAATGGAAAGCTCTCCCATGTTCCTGGATAGGCAGGATCAACATAGTAAAAATGGCAATTCTATCAAAGGCAATCTACAGATTCAATGCACTGCCCATCAAAATT